>VWYI01017723.1:88592-119576 GCA_013399455.1 Anthoscopus minutus
CGCCGCGTGACGCAGCGCCCGGCGGGGGCGGCACCGGCAGTGGCAGCGCCCCCCTGCGGCCGGAGCGCGCCGGGGCCGCGACCCTCCCGCGGGAATAGCGCGGCTCCAGACTGCCTGCTCCGGCCTGCCCGCTCCGGCCTGCCTCGGGAATACAGCCCGGGAGCGCGGAGCGGCCCTGCCGCTGCCGGCACACCGCCCCGCCAGCGGCGGAGGGGGCAGAATGGGCCGGCCTGGGGTGCGACACGCAGCTGTGCAGAAAGCGGTGCGATCAAAGCGAGGGGAAGCGAGAGCATCTAAGTGTTTCACTGATGGAGAATTGGTTAAACTATGAGTTTCTAAGTAAGTCATGTTTCAGTGATAAATTAAGTAATAAGTAATAAATTAAGTAACTCGTATTTAGTTGAGATAACAATAGAAAAGAGCATTACCCGTGTGGAAAAAATAAGCGAGTGAGGAGGAAAAAAGCCTCAATAAAATATTCTTGTCTTGTAGGCAATGTTCAGCTCTGCCTAGAGCTGGGAATACCTTTCACACAGAGTTTCCTTTCCTTTTTCCTTGCCTTCTAATCCATACCTTGCCTCGTTGCACCTCATGGCTGTTTGTCTGAGCAGGGTCAGACCAGGCAGGAAGCAGAGTCATGACCTGGCTCCTTCGTAAGCAACTCCTAGCAAAACTGGATTTCTCCTTCAGTTTTTCCTGTAGAAGGCTGAGGCTTTGTAGCATCTATATCAAATCACTGTTCCCAAAACTACAAAACAACATCTAAAAGGCGACATACAATTTAGGAACAAAGTTTTTAAAGAGTTCTAAGGATGCAGGACTGCATTCAGGAGCCGGGGAAACACAAGTGCCCTTTTTTCCGTACCCTTTTTTAAAATTTTGTAACACCCAAACCCTCAAAACTTGCATTCCTGCACGGGGTATGTGCCTGTTTCCCACTGAGTTGCGTCCCTGGGTTGTGTTAGGCCTGCTGGCAGTGGGGCAGGGTGCTGGCCACACTGGGCCCCTCTGTGTGTTGTGGCGGTGCCCACGCAGGCATGGCAGGCACGGGTGGGCGGCTGGCAGGAGCCCTGTCTGCATTACACGCCCTGCCCCAGACCAGACATGCTGCTCTCCAGCAGCTCCATGCCCCAAATCAGCGCTTGCCCAATCTAAAAATCACCCTGCAGGTGAAGCTGACTGCACGGAAGGCATGTTGCCTGAGGAAGAATACCTGTAGCCTGGAGGAACAGGCAGCACCTGCCCCTAGAGCCCCTCTGCAAAGCAGAGTGTTGGTCAGCCCAGCTTTTCCCCAGAACTGGGGTGACTGGGGGCTGTCTCCTCGTCTTTGGGGTGTGATCCAGTATCCCAACAGAGCAGATGAGGAGGCAGAGGTAGCTTTTCTCCCTGGCACGCTGTGGTTCCCATGAGAAAACTCCATTGCACATTGCCCAGCAAAACCACAAAAATGTTCACAGCACTGCCTCCTCGCCACCCACTCAAAAAGTTTTTGCATACGCCTCTAGGCACTACAATCATGGTAATTAAAGCTGTGAAATATTATTAGTATCACACTTATATAGACTTTTTGTCCTAAATGCTTTATATACCATGCAACAGAAATTCAGCCACTCCCGTGGTAAAAAAGGAGCAGGAACAATGCACATCAAGATGGAAAGCCAAATTTTAACCAGAGGTGCCCAGCACAAATCCCTTCTCCCTCAAGAAGCTCCTGGGACATTGCTGAAGTCCACCCAGGGCAATGCTGTGCTGGGACTCGGGCAGGAATACCACATGCCTGTGACAGTGAGTGTGTATCCTAGGGAAAGAGAGACTAACAACACTGCTCTGGGAGCATTCCAAAGAATTTGTGGTGTTTCTCACACCACTTAGCTGTGCTTCCAGGGGCTGCCACTGAGCGAGGTGTAACTCAGCCCTGCCTTAGCCTACTGAATATATCAAGGCAGGTATGGGAAAGGGTTGAATAGACTGTAGTCTCCACTGTAGTGTGTCCTTAGGAACAGGAACAGCAGCATATCTGCTCCAGTCTGGCATCTTGCTCTGGGGAAGAGGAATAGGACAAACGTGCTCTGCTGTCTCCCTTCACCAGCAAATCTGAGAATGCTGGGCAAAAAGCCAGTGGCAGCCAACAAATTGAGATTTCCCCAGCAAAAAGCAGGGAAGTGTTACTGAAGTGTTTTTTAGCACTGTCCTGTCATTAACATTCAAGCACTTTCCTCTCTAGGTGGTTTCTGCTTACATCCCACAGAGGACACACAAGCCCTGAGTTTGCTCTGTCTCCCACATGTCCTGACATCTGGAGGTAAAAGTGTCCTTCAGATGTTGCTGTGCACCAATGGAAAGAGAGGGCTGGATAGAGTTCTGTTAATTTCATAGCTGTTCTATTCAATTATATTTTGGTATTGAAATGGTTGTAGTGTAATGAGTGTACATAGGTAAAAAAAACCAAAAAAATTGTAACACCAGATGAATAAAACACTGAAAAAAAGATGAAGGTGGCAGAACTTCACTTCTATTTCAGATCTTCTTTCCTTCCTAAAATGCTTATAAGTTAGGGAACACCAAAATGTAAGGCTCTTACCTAGTGTGGACTACCTACTCTGATCTTCATGACAGAGGCCCTACAGAGTGCTTGTGTTGAACTTCCAGTGTAACATATAAAGAGCACATGCACCCTTGCACCTACATAAACCTACCCAACCTTCTACACTTGCTTTTTCTACTACTCTGCTAAGGTACTTGGGTGGAAATCATTACAATTCTGGCCAGTTCCACAAAGTGATTTGGTCCCTCAAGACCTCCAAATAGCAAGGAATGGGTTCGTCTGTGGCACACGCAGATTCCAGGCAGACGTGTTCTGCCACTCCTCAAGGACTCCCCGCAGCCAGTGCTGCTCCAGCAGTCGTGCCCCAGCGGGCTTGGCCAGGGGCAGAACATGCCCTGCCATGGAACATTTGCAAGGCTGAGCTGAGCAGGGTGGGGAGGTAGAAGGGTTAGGGAGGGGGAAGGCAGAGACCTGCCCTCACCTCCAGGGAGCCGGGAGCACCTCCACAGAAGTGGCTCCGTCCTTCCCCACCCAGCACACAGACCTGGCTGGTACAGTCTGACACTCTGATGTTCTGCCTGATTAAAGGAAAAAGAGATTGGAATCACACATGGCACTGGGACACTTTCATAATATACAGAAGTCTGCAGATGATCAGTTCTCTATTTCCTCAGATTCCCCAGATTGCGAGATTGATGAGGAATCTTAGTAGGTTACGAGTGCTTCAGAATCAAAGGGAAAAAAAGAAAAGAAAAAAATCAGCAGTGAGCAATTATATTCAAGGAGACAAGACAGTAAGTCAGGCCCAGAGGCAACGCCACGGCTGCCAGCACAGCAGCTGGTATTGCAGAGCATCTCTGTGGTCGGTCCCCAAGCTCCCCGCCTGCCACTGGAGGAGCGCAGGGGTGCCAGAGCAGAGGAGCTGAGTGCAGGGGCGTAGGTGCAACCTCGCCCCAGTTTGCCTCCTCCTAGCAGGTCACAGCTGCTGGCTGGGGCACAACACATACAAGTACTGCTGAAAATGCATGTTGAAACACATTTCTTAGGGAGGCTATTAATACTTGTGAAGAAAACACTGGAATTGTTTGCTGTTAATAGAGAAGAATGCATTGCATAAAAGACAAATTTCATGAGCTGTCATTGTCACTGAGGAGGCTGCAGGATCTATTGGCTGTACCATGTAGCTGAGGACAGAGACAGCTGCATTCCCTTTCTAGTTCTCCTTTGCTGACATTGGGCAAGTTATTTCACCTTGCAGCACCTCAGTTTCCCCATCTGGATATTAGGATAATGATTTGACTGCTTCCTCAGTGAAGCAATGCTAGATCTGCTGATGAAGAGGGTCAGAGGCAAGCATTATTATTTAGCATCATAAATATTCATACCATTGTGCAATGAGCAGGACTTGCTGAACAGACAACAGCCCTTGTTAGCCCTTGTCAGAAAGTTTACAGTCTCTAATACACTGCACTTATAAATTCACCCAATGCAACAAAGAACAAATATGGAGCTGCATATATTTTTGGCAGCTACACCATCTGACTGAATGCATGGCTGGGAAAACAGTTTTGAAGAAGAGTTTTCATGTTTGGAGCATATAAATCAGAAAGTGGTTTCAAATTAAAAGTAGAGTACCCCAGACTCACAGAAGGGCTGTGCAGGATCAGGTGGAGCAGAGCTTTTGCGAGGTGGTGGTAGGGGGGAAAGGTATCCAAATTTGATAGGATGGTACAAACCAGGAGAATAGGGTCAGGGCTGAGTAGCAGAAGAAATTATCTCATCAACATGGCAAATTATATCATTCTATTGATTTTAAAATGAATAGATTTTATGGCCAGGAGCAACTGTTTAAAATCATAAATCATCATAATCTTACCTCTTATACCCTGGAGATCAAAGAATTTAATCTAGTCATTTGAATTACATTAATCCTATGCAAATAAAACAGTACACTAATTATAATCAGTTGGAAGATTCAGATGCGTCACAAAGACCTATGTAACCGTACAGTTAATAAAGATTTTGCTAAAACTTAGCCTTTAATCTTCATCAAAACAGGCACAAACCTGGAAATTGCTCCATTTTAGGGCTGTGCCTGTGTGATATTTTGGTTATGCCCATTCCAGCAGCTTGGGAAGCACAGGTCCTGCTGCCGTTCTTCCTGGAGGCACAGATCCCAATGCTTCCACAGCTGGAGGCAGGACAGGGCTGCACAGGGCACTTCATGGCCACTCTGGCACTGCTTGTCTGGCCACCACACAGCCCCACACCATCTCTTGCAAGGGCCAGAAGTACAGTGCTGGCACACACTGTACTTCAGTGTCACCTGAGCTCTTGGGAAGCAGAGCTGGGAAATGTGCTGAAACAGGGAGCTCCAGTACTGAACACCTTCACAAGTTCAGCCTGCATCTGACAAAGAGCTTCATCTGAAAAGCACAGGGAGGAGAAAGAGGAACTCCTGAGAAGTCAAAATATACTATTCCAATGCTTTCAAAATAGCAGGGCTGAATTTTTTGCTTTGAAATGACCTGTTTCTGATAAAAAAGCACACAAAAAATAAAAACAATATTAAAAAAAACAAAACTGGGAAAAAAATTGCTTTTGAGAGCTCAGCATGATGAGTATTGTGGTGATGCTGGCATCATCATTTTGCCTCTGACTCACTGCTTTGGTCAAACAAAAATTACAGACAGAAACACAGTAATAGTGCTTTGTGACAGTTTGACTTCTGTGCCTTTCAGCCACAAATCCAAAAAGGCAATTTTTTGCCCAGTCCTAATGAAGACCAAGTGGGAGGAAAAAAAAAAAAAAGAGAAAATACACTGCCTGTGAGCACACACCTAGTAGTAGTTTTGCTAGGGTGAGGCTTGTAGGAGACCTCTAAGAAATGACCAGATGGCATCAAACGACTCATGACCCTCCCTGCGTGGTTACCATGCTGCTGACTGCCACCCCTCCCTCATCCCAAGAAAAGCAATCCAGCCACCACAACACAAGCAAGCAAGGTGCCAGTGAAGGCTACAAACCCCAAAACTCAGATGTGCAATGAGGGGAGTGTTAAGCCACCCCTCCGAGCCCACAGGTTTTGCCAAGGCATCACTCAGAACCTTCCTTCAGGACAAAGCTGGTTTATCATTAATTCTTGGTCTGTAAAACCAGCCAGAGCAGGCAGCAGGAGGTGATGCCGGGAGCCAGTGGCTCCATCGTGAGTGACAGCGCACACGGCTCTGCATCTCTTGAGTGGGAGTTCAGCCTCCCAGCCTGGCACTCAGATCTCCTCGGGAGCCCAAGGGGGTTTGCAGTTTGGGACTTTAATCTTTTAACCTGGCTCACTTCTGGTGCTCGTGGGCGTGGAGCGTGCGGCGCTGGGTGAACCCTCCGGTGCCTCTCCCTCACTCGCTGCACCCCACGCGGTGGATCCACGTTTAGGACAAGGAATGGCAACCGAGACTGTGAGGTGGCAACAGGCCAAGGCATCACCCCAGGGAAAGGCCTTTCTGCACATATGGTGACAAGGCAGCCCAATTTTCCTGGAGACGAGACAAGTCAAGGCCAGCAAACAGAGGTCTCCATTACATGAAGGCGGAGACATGAGCACCAGACAATAATTAAAAAATTGTAACCTGGAAATAAAAATACGTAAGTGCAAATGGGGGTGTGTGCTTGCAGCTGAGATCTCTGAAATTCCTCCCCACACTCCCAGAGCAACACTCCAGACTCCTCACAAGCAAGCCTGGTGCACGTTTGCTCTGCAGCTAGGTACAAGCTTCTCATTGACATTTAGAGCCAGAGGACAAAATCCTGACATTGCAGAAGTCAGGAAGTCATTCACCACTCGTTTTGCCATGGCTAAGCAGACGTCTGAATCCCTGCTGAAGTCTCTTAAAAAAGTAAGTTGGCTTTCAAACTTGCCATACACTTGTATATACAGACCCAAGTACCTAAATGTTAGATGCTTGAATTTAAATATTCTGTGCCTCAGTTTATCCATCTCTCACTGGTGGCTGAGGGTTGTCCACATCACAGCATTCTAGGAAGCCGAGCACTGACAAAGAAGCCTGAAGTCTACAGGTGAAAGCCTGCAGGAGAGGGGAGTGATGACTACCCTCCTTTTCCAAGTAAGGAGAAGGCTTCTGTGCCTTCCAGCTTTTCTCTTGGCAGTGATCTGTGTGTAGGCAGTGGTCATAATCAGGAAGTGCCTCCTCCAATTTACAGCTGGTGGTACCACCTGTGCCTCTCCAATTCCAGCCAAAACAACCACCTCCTCAAACCCACTTGTAAGGAAGGGCAGAGGATCCAGCTATGACAGCTCAGAGGGAAAAGCAAGGCTTGGGTTTAAGTGCTGACATTTTCCCTAGATGTGTACCACTGCTTACTAGCACTTTCTTGTAAAAAAACAATTACAGTGCCTGCTGGGAGAAGGTGGTCCCACCATACTGTAACAGCAAGCAACTGAGAAATGATAGGACATGGGACAACAAGAGAAGGGGAAGTAATTCAAATTTTGTTGGGTCAGTGAGGGACCAACGTGCATGCCTGTATGGCAGCTGGAATGGAAGAAAGTGGAGACATTACTCATCACTTCAAGTCTGTCAAGACTTCGCTTTCTGGAAGCAAAAGAGTGAGTTAGTGACTGCTGGGGAGGCAGGGAACATTTCTGTACACTTGAGACAAAGCTGTGTACATGGGAGTATTTATGTACATATGCCTCATTGGTATTATCCTTCTGTATCCTACACTGATTTTTGATTGCCAGGTCTCTCCTGGCCTCATCATGTTTGAAGCCATCTCCCTCAGCATATCAAGAACCAGCTCTGGATTAGCACTCACTGCTTTATTCCACTCCAGATCTCGAATGGAGCTTTTTCCTTTGGAAACTGGAAAACCTGAGGAAATTTTAAATAACAGAAATTTGTAAGAATTACACCTGTGGTCAGCCAAAACTAATACCAGAAAGGGAAGTCTTGGTGTTCCCATTAATGGAACTAACAGCAGGGCTTCCCAGACTATCATGGATGAGATAGTCTGGACAAAAAGAATGGAGGCCACTACCTTATGAGCTGGCATTCATTCTGGGAGGCATAGTTTTTCTAAATATGTGTCCCTTGTGTGGAATATGCTGTGTTCCTGGTCCCACTCACAAAACTTTGATTGACTTCTCTGAAGTGCACAGAGCCAAGAGACACTTATTTTCAGATTTACTAAATGCCTGCATTTCCAGTTAATCTGGAGCTGTGGGTGCCAAAACTTCAAGAGAGTCACTTACCCTCATTGCAAATATCATCTCAGCCTCTCTAATGCTGCTGGAAGAGTAATAACCTTTTGAGAAGACTTAAGGGCACTCTAAAAGCTATATACAGAAAAAACCAAGAGCCAACAGCTTCTGACATCAGATAAAAAACTTCCTTTCAATGTCTTCTCCTTTTGATTAACTATTTATTTTCATTTACATCACATAACTTCAAAAAGTTATTTTTGAATGATCTGTTTGCTGCAGATTTCCTGCAGAGGCCCAACCATATACTCATCTTTGAGAAAGTACCCTGGTGCTGCTTGGTCCTGCAATTGCTTCCATATGAACCTAAGGCAGGCAGGTTCTCATCTTCCATTTAGATTTTTTTTAATGGATGATGAAAGCAGAATCTATTGAGCCATACAGCTCCCTAAAGCTTTTGATGTCCAGCTTCCCCAGTCTAGCACCATGGTGACACATGAGCACAGGGAACATCCACTGCACAAAACAAACATCCACTTTGCATTTTAGAAAAAGTGCTCTTCACATGGCAAAACATCTATCCAAACCTATAAAGCAGGCAGTTTGCTGTCTTCTAAGGCAGTCCTGAGGCAATGCCCACAAGTCACTCTCCTTGGAAAAGGAAAATGTTATTTTTAATGCTAAACTGTATCTGTTCATCAAAACCCCTGTACAGGCCATCCATTGAAGAACTGGACTTGGTGATCCTTGTGGGCCCCTTCCAGCTCAGACAATTCTGTGATTCTGTAACTGATCCCCTCCACCTGTCCCTGCTGAATCCACACGTTCACCCCCAGCCTCACGAAACTGGGGTTGTCATTTCACTGGGATCCAGCACCAGGGGGTTCTGACCCATGCTTGGGATATTTTGGTGCTACTGACACATAAATAAACTATACATTTTCTTCCTATAATCCACAGAGATGTGTGATCACTTCAGATCCTTGCATCACACCACCACCCCCTGGGACAGCTGGAAGCACACAACACACATCACCAGCTCCAACAGCTGCTCCACCAGTCCCACCAGTGGCCACCTCCATGGGATCTAGAGTAAGGACTGCTTTCTTGCTGTAGCTGCTTCCTTGAGGCAGACCAGCAAATTTTGCCTTTTCCTAACGTACAGCCTAGGTGGTGGCGCCTTAGGGAGCACAAGTGGATGAAAGGGAGCAAAGATTAGCCTTGCTGTCAGAAAGTTTCTGCTGGCCAACACAGACATGTGAGACCTGGGTTTTGGCAACAAGCAAGCAAAAAACCAAGCCTGCAGCTTTGCTTTCCTCTGTGCAAGTTTGACATCAGTGAGAAAGGTCACATACAAGTAAAATTACACTTTGAAATACACTGAAATACAGCTGAAATAGACATAGAACAGAAACTTTTCCAAAGGGTTTGCTATGAAAACAAAGCAGAAAAGACATGGTCACTTTTGAGTATTGTGTGGATGGCTGCAAAGTTGACTCCAGTAATTACTTTATAAGCTTTTCTTTTCCAAAATCCACTGGTATCCTTTCAAAGACAGAACAACATATGATCTGGTTAAGGTGCTGATCCATCCCAAGATGATGAATACTATTAGGGATGGGAGCTTTATCTTTTACCTAAGATTTCCTGTAATGAAACTTTCTGGCTAGAAAATTTCCCTATGACGTGGGAAATTTTAATCCAAGTAATTAGGCTCAGTTACCTTGAGATGATGCATCTTCTTACCTGTTTCAAGAAGTTTCATATCACCATCCTCACTATAAAAGACATTAAAATTGCTCACTACACCCACTACTTTCAGGAGCAGGGGTAAGTAGGTCTGTTGTTACCCAAAAGAAACGGAAAGCTGGAGATCAAGTGGTTTTGACAACAGATGATTTTTTTTTAATGAGCAATTTTTGCTCATTCTGAAAGCCTTTTCTACACTGAGACTTATTTTTAGCACTGGCAAGACCTAGCTCATTAACATACACAAAAGATTTTACAGTAAATTAGTATCTGCTTGTTACAATGTGTGCAATTTTGCAACCTTCTGAAATTAGGACAGGTGTGATTTTACCTGTTTCAAGGGTGTTACTGACCCTTCACATGTACTGCTGGAGGGAATATCAGATGGCAGATCCTACACCGCGCTGGGAGCAAGGAAGAAGCTGAATGCCCAAAGGTTGCTGCTGCATTTCTCTTTTCCATTGTCTTTTGTCCAGTGGGAACTGTTTGGAGAGAGGATGAAATGACTGTGGGAAAGAACAAAATGTGTGAAAAGGGGAATCTGAAAAAAGTAGCAACGAGAGGTCATTAGAAATCTCCTGAACAGTGAGAATGTTTGAGGTTCGTTGAGAAGCAGAACTATTCATCTCTGTGCTACATGCAAAGTCACTTAACTACACTATTTTCCTTTAACTAAACACCAACTTAATAATACAGATTTCAATCATGCAAGCAATTAAAAATAATTGTTTTCCCTCAGCAGGTTGGGTTTTTTTTCCCCCTCACAAAATAGTGACAAAAATGGCACATGTTTCTCCTCATATTTGAATTTACTTTATTTGTGCCAAAATTAATTTCTGACCTCTAATAAGTGCTCCAAAAAATAGTGACTGAAATAAAAAGCAAGACTTTCCATCTAATTAAATGCTTTTATGGTTTATGGTCACACAAGACCCACTGCCTAGTGCTTTCCTGCAGTTCCTTCTCAGCATTTAGAAATTCCCTGTCGACAAGGAACATATCTGGGACACCCAAACACAGCATTTCAGGGAAAAGAAACTAAAAGGAGAAGGATTTCAGGAGTGACAGCAGCATAAGAAATAAATATGGGGAAAAATAGTTGAAAGGCCATCCTAGCACTTACCCACAGATCCCAGCAGTAATTCCAGGCAGGATTTATTCTAGTAATAAAAATACCTGGAGGATAAAGGTATGACATGACAGAAGTGGCAACACTGGTAGAGATGAGTTATATAAACACAGTGTCACCTTTTCCTTGCCTGCCTGGATCTCTCTGGGTATTGAGCAGGTTCTTTGGGATCACCAATGGGCAGTTTTGTTAGCAGAAGACTTGGGAGCAGATGAAAGCTTGGGTCCACCATCCCCCCACATACCTGCCAGAGAAGCTGATCTGGTACAGGGTGGGGAAATTAAATGTGCTAGATAAACAGTGGTTTTAAAATCTCCTTTTGCCTGGAGCACTGAAGAAACCAAGAGAAGGAATAGCACCTTTGCAAGGGATGCAGCTGCATGCCACTCCTTTTTGAGGGTGAGCTGTGATACTCTGCTCTTGCCTCTTGAATTCTTCCCCAGAGAATTAGAAGCTGGAGAAAAATTACGGGATATTATTTATTTATTTTCACCCACTCATTGTGCAGCATTCTTTGTCTATGATCTAATAACTCTTTTAGCATTTGTAACTTCTGTGATTTCAAGCAGAGGAAAAATGTGATAGGATTTTACATGACTCATGGGTCTTGTGAAATGCTTTAAAGCAGCTCATCTTTCAAGCTATTTACCCTGATTGAAGCAGGGTAAAACCCCAAATTCTGTAAAATAGTCTTCACACCAAGTTTTTGCAAAGCATGCTAATTTTTAAAGGTGATTTTCTTCTGAATATACAAACTATTCTGGAAAATGTTACAAATATCTACCTGATAAAGCCCACGAAGTTGTGTTTCTACATTCTTGGGTACATTCTTACATACCTGCCCAGAGCTTCTGGCTTTTATCTTATTTTTTTTTCCCTTCTTTAAAATCAAGGCCAAATTTTCAATTGGCAAAGTAGATCTGCAGATTGGGGTTTGCTAAGCCAATGGGAACAATTACCTGAAGCTGGTATAGTAACACTGCTCTCAGCTCTGCTGCCACTCTCAGTTTCTGGGGCCAGTGGTGTGAATCCACACAGGGCCACCAGAAATCTGATTGCCAAACACCACTCAGCTTTGTTTCTAGTGAGCAACTGCCATATGGATTTCCCTTTTCACCGAGCTCTGATGTGCTTGAATCCCTTCTCTTGCTCCCTTACCTCATTAGAGCTTATGACAGAAAGGCAAGTCATTGCCTGGAGCTCCTCAAGAAGCAAAGCACAGCTGCAAGCGCCTCATGCCTTTCCATCTGCATTTTTGTGGCACAGCAGCAATGCTCTGTGCATCACAGGCACTGATCCTGACTGCTGTTTGCTTCCAAAACCCACGACCCCTTCCCAAGTTGCGTGCCCTCTTCTTTGATCTTTCTATCCATCCCTTTGGTCACAAGAACAGGAGCCTTCAGCTTTCTAGTTTCCAAATGCCTGCACTGTTCATGGCATTGCCGAGCTCAGCCAAGGGCTTGGCAGCTTTCCCCAGGACAGAGAGGCACCATGGGGAGGGGATGGACTCGAGAGGCAGCAAGAGAGAGCAGAGGCATGTCCCTGAAAGTCATCCTTCAGTGCAACTTAGAAAAAGGAAATCTGCAACCCACATACAGAATGACAGGCTGCAAACAGTGACATCTGAAAATCCTGACCTTTCCCATGGTGGGGAGAGTTGTTGTGCTGCTGTTCCAAGTAACTCCTCCTATAAGGCTTACTAGTAACAACAGTTAGGAGTAGCAATAATAATAATAATGGTTCATGGAACAAATCTGGGGTTCTGACTATCGTTCAGCAGGGAGTGAAACATATCACAAGTGTCTCTTTTAGAAGTGCTGGGAAAACTTGTCATAGTTAAGCATTAAAGTACTGGGCAGATGTCATATTTAATATCTGAACTTCCACCAGACAGGAAATTGCACTTTAAGTTGCATTGTTATCCAAGTTATTAATAATAATAACAACAATAATAGAAGAAATAAAGAAAAAAAAAAGACAGATCTAACAGTAAGCACTGTCTGCCATAGCCCCTGACACCCAAGGGTGGTTCCTGTATCACAGCATCCCTTTGGACCCAGCCCCGTGGCTGGGGATGTGAGCAGGCTTCACATGGGCCTCCTGTACAACTGCATGAATGAAACACACTGCAAGATTCCAGGCCACACCATAAACCAAAGAAAATCTAAAGCACTTTCCAAAACAAATGAAAGTCATCTCTTCTCTTATTTCCCCTAAATGCTTATCTCTGAAATGTCTTGCTGCTTTTGCCTCAAATTTTCAATGCTGGAAAGGCTGTGGCACAATAGTGGCAAGCTAAGTGGACTGAGTTCTGGTAGAGTTGGATGGAGCAGGAAGGAAGTTAAAGGGGAAATGTTTCACATTTCAGTAGACAGAGACAAGTATTTCCTATAACAGGGAAAAGGATTTGACGGAATTTTTTGTGTTTTAAGCTTTTTATGCCTCGCTTAATAAAAACTAAGCTCCTTTTCTCCTCCTGCCACAGTGTATCGTGCCTCAGATAAAATCCTTTTGAAGAACAACATGCACACACAGTATAATCTGACATTATTCCAGTGCTACAGGGAACATCTTGAACATAATTGCACCACATGGAAGTTGACTTGCTATGAGAAAAACACACAAAAAAGCTTTCAAAACAAATCTGTAAACACATTTATGCTCCAAATAGCCATGATAAATCCAATTAAACAGCCAGGATTTGTGTTAAAAACTGTCACTAAAGGAGTTAATACAGTTTCTGTGGCAGGGAATATAGCACCTCTAAGCAAGAAATCCTGCTTCCAAATTGCCTGAGGTTCGTGATTTTATAGTCAAGCCTCACTTGAGAGGACCAATAGCCAAACAAAGACTCTTTAAGCTCAGCTCACTCATATCCTACCCAAGCTAGCACTGCACTGCCTGACCCTCATCTCTGCCATTTAGGGCCTTCAGGATCTCTGCTTGTCTCTAAATACAAAAAAACGTCCTGAAGACCCATGTGCCGTGCCCCACACAGTACCAGTCTGATGCTTTGCTCTCAATACACTGAAAATATACAGGAAGAATTCTTTCAGCCTGAAACTGAAGAATTTCTTCCCTGCAAATGCCAATAGTGAACAAGGGAGGAATGCTGCCTTTGGACTGTAAAGGGCATGGCGTTTTGCAGCATCAGGGAACAAGAGACCCTGACTGAAGACACCTGCTTCTGAGGAGCATCTGACAATCCACAGTGAGGCTTCCACTGGCTACCTGTTAGCCACACTGGAAATATAAGTCCTGCTAAATGAGTAAACAGCACAGTATCTGTAACACCATTGCTTTGCATCAAAACAATTTAAATCTCATCAATATTTCTCATGAGGGAGCAAATTCCATTTATGAGTGCTTAGAACAAGAGCAGCAGCAGCAGCTGATCTGGTTCCCCACTGAAAGCTGTTCCCAGCTGCAGCACAATAGTGGAAACCCAGTGTGGAATATCTCGGCACTCGGCCCCACTGCTGGGTATCCTAATCACACATTAGCCACATAGGTAAGACTTCAAAGCTCAACAGCTAATTATCCTTCAGATAAAGGGAGCCACTGGACCTAAATGTGTTCCACCTTTCTGCTGCAAGGGGCTGAGGAGCACCACAGCCATTGGTTCCCCACAGTTTCCCTGTTCCTGTTTCCCCCCATTTTTAAGGTCTGTGCACATGATGGGTCACCCCTCCATGACCATCCCATTTTTCTTCTTCAAAGGTTTGAAGACTCCATTTTCAGTGGATGTAGTAATGATCTCTCTCAGGGCTGTGGTGCTATGACTCACAGCAAAAGAAACTAATATAGCACCTGGCTTGGATGCACAGCTTGGAAGCAAAACCAACAACCGGGAACATTTGCAGAGCAATATGTGCCTACAGAACATTGGACGACGATTTTGAGCACTGCAAGTTTTGGCCACTTAGAGATGTCTTAGAAGTTTCTTAATTCTCAGCAAGTGGCAATACTCTGTCTGCAAGCACCCTGTGGCCACACATGATCAGGTTAGTGAACATGGGTATTTTGGGCTGGAATATGCTGTTGCTGACAACAGGCAGTGTGGATTGGAAGGGCAGGAGCAGTGCTGTGCTACAGGAAGTGGCCACCTGCCTGTGGAGTGGGATGTTTCTCCCCTGGCCTGATGCCAGCAGGCACTGCTTTTTCTCGCTGTCTCTGAATACAACCGTGGATATTTTTATCCCTGTGCTTTGTATGTGTGAATACCTGGAAAAGCTAGCATCTTATCTCCCTACAAGGATTATAGACACTCAGATAACAACAAATTAAGAAATGGACAAGTGTTAGCTGTGTGATTCCAGCCTGCCGAGTTTATTTGGGCGTACAAGATGCTGAAGCCACACCTGCCTGGCTCAGACACCATCTGAATGTTTGCAGAGCTGCTGGACACCTTGAGCAATAATGACGAAGCCCAAGGGCTTTATGAGTATTTCCAGGTGTGTCTAAGTTGTTTCTGACCTCTTCAGACTGCAGCCTGTTTGGCTTATGGAGCTGGCAGGATGCCCTGATGTGTTTGGTATTGGAACTCCTTTGAAGCAGGGAACGGTGTCTGCAAGCTCACCAGTTCTCTGGCATGTCTCCACACTGAGAAAGCGTGCTCAGAGCTGGGAAGTGCCAAAGGCCCAAGTCAGCCGGCAAGTAACATCTGCCTAGGGATGCTTTCCTTTGGACATACAGTTCTGGGAACAGACTTGAAGTTCAATGACACAGAAAAAAACCCTCTTGTTTCTAGACCATGCTGTTTTTGAAATTAACAGCTTAAAAAGTTGGGTTTTTTTCAGGAGTGAAAGAAAAACTCCAAGCCAGAAGCTCAGTCTGCAGTTAACTTTAGCCTTTTGACATAAATATGGACAGACAGACATATTTTATATCCTTTTGCATTCATATCCATATTATAGAACTGGAAAGGCCAGAGGAATGCTGTGCAGTTAAAAAAAGCTGGTAATGCATGGAAAAGGAGTTTTTTCTTTCAACCTGGAGTCACTCTTGCGCCTGCATCTCTTGTGCATTTTCAGCATTACATACATACATAATCCAGCATCCTAATCCTGAGCCAGGCTCCTCCAGGCACCTGTGCCTCAGAGGAGCTTGGTTCTGATGCCACAACCTTTGGCAGATTTATAACAACACAGAAGGTGGCTCTACACCCAGAGGAAATTGGAGCATGAGACAAGGCTGGTTATGAGCAGATGACCACGGTAGGAACCACAGGGACCAACCCAGCACCACTCCTCACTTTCAGAAGGTGGTCTCACTCCACACTGTGGTAAACTGCACAGTAGATAAAGCAGGCTGTTTCCCTGCTCAGCAGACGTGTCCTTCCCCAGTCCCAAACAGCTCTCACTAACACTTTGCCCTGATAATGGTGTGAACTGGGCTCTCCTGCCCTTTCACATGCTGGAGATGTGCCCTGCAGTCAGGAGAAGCCAGATTTTCACACAGGCTCAGCACCAGAGGAATACCACTGACTCCAACAGAATCAGAGCAGCAGGACACAGAGAGAGGTGCAAAGCTGTAAAGCCCCTGGACAAGTCCTACAGCAAGGGCATTTGGCAAGTACCTTTGTTGCATTTGGCACCAGATCAGAAAACTAAACTGTGCTACTACTTTGAAGAGAAAGCCTCTCTCCTCACCTTGCCACACTGTTTTTTAAAGTTATCCTTTCTTATCCTGTCAGAATAGACTGCAGAGCTGGAAATACTCACTTTGTGAAGAGGATGAATCAGAGAAAAGTGCTTGTTTCCTTCTTTGACTTTCTTGAAGTTTCTCTGGCCACTGTCAGAGGCAGGAGCCCAGGCTTGTTCAACCTTTCCTCTGAGTCAGCATAGCAAGTCTTTACCTTCACTTGCTGGCTGGCACAAAAGGAGGAGAAAAGCATTTGTACTCTGCTGCAGTCACCGTCACAAGAATCCTGTTGTTGTCAGCAAGAGCTAATACAGATGTCAGGAGAGGCTGAAGTGACTCCATCAGGGAATATTTGTAAAGATCTATTTGGGTCACATCCTGCATTCCTCAAGTACCTGCAGGAATGGCTGTGACTAGCAGGAGCAAAATGACTGTACATCCTATCCTGGCTCTCCCTGCCTAGATGTCCATACATGCACCAAGTATGGCTCGCTTATTAGCATTCTACAAAAAGACAGCCCTTTAAAAACAAGTTACCTTGTTTTAGAGAAAGACATTGGAAAGCTACCTGTGAGTAATGTACAATGTAAATCCATTAATCAGGCAAAGCCACTGGCATATCTCTACCTAATCATTCCATTGCACTTATTTGTCTCTCCCATGTTTATATTTAAATAGAACAAATGCAGCAGTCAGAAAATTCTGAGCTGTTGATGAAAAAAGAAGTCATTAAGCAGCCTGTTCAGAAGTGCACAGAAAATGTGTAATGGCAGAGGACTGTATCTGAAAGCAGGAAAAGTAGGAATTTAAAAAGGCCAGGCATCCTGGGAAGGGAGGGGAAGCATGCCAAGCTGGCGTGCTCTGCCGGCAGCAGGAATTTCACACTGGTGGGTTCCACGTGGGTGCAGGCGTACAGCGGTGCATCCGTAAGGAACAGCAAGCTGTGAAAAGAAACCATCAACAACCCAACCCTGACCAGACAGGCTCTGAGAGAGCAAAGGGATGTTTTAGGTAGGTTGGAGGTGCCTGGTTATGGCCATGCCAACGGCCACCTGCCTGAGCTGGACCTGGCAGAGCCCACACAATGAAGAAAATAGGAAGCAGCAAGACACTCAAAAACTTAACGAGTCAAACAGCAGTGGAGAGCCACAGGTTGCCTTTGTGTTGTAGTCAAGAACTGAAAATATCATCAGAACCTTCTTAACAAAAAACAGCCTCCTTTGATCTAAAAGGGCTTGACAGGCTCCTTTGACAATACAGAGATTAATCCTGAAGGTAGTTGAGCACGCCGGGGCTAAAATTTAATTTCGAGAAACATTGGAGAGAGAATAATTCTTTTCACATTTGTTTAACAGTACTAGTAATTCATTCTTCCAAGAGTGCTTTGTCAAATCCCAGGAAAATTACTAAAGGCTATTGTATAAATGTGGAAGCAAGAAACAGAAGTCAGTATACAGATAAATCTGAAGGCACAAGACAGACAGACATGCACTTATCCATAAATAAAACATTGCTTCCATGTCCTCCTTAAAAACCATACCACCTTCTGTGGTTTCTCATAGCAAACACAGGGGGTTGTCTTCTGTTAGTTCCCTTTCCTTCCCAGGCTCTCAAGGTTTGCTTTTAATTTAAATACAGGATGATGTTTTGAAGTTCATGACAGTGGGCAAGCCCTCTTTCTCCACAGGAGGGATGCAGCAATAAAACTGGTCCTGCAATGTGCTGACCTGCCTGTCTGTATGGGCTGAGGGTTTTTCAGCTGCAGTGAAGCCCAGGTGTCTGAGACTCAGTCAAGGTTCAACATCAGTAGTAGGATCACGAGTGTACTTACCACAAACCATCTGGAATCAAAAGCAAGCATCAGATTTAGGTAACTACTAAGCAACCAGTGACCTGTTGAGCCAAAAGTGCTCATTTCTGAGTCAGCACATACTACTGGCATGTTCTCTTCTAGCATCTCCATCCACTAGCCTAGTTTACCCCTCATGTTGCTTTCCAGAAGGAATGTCCCCCCGCTGCCACACTGCCACAGACACAGGCTCACTCACAGCAACACCCCCATCCCTCCCACATGCAGCAAATCCTCCCATTGGAGAATAAATTCTGGGGTTTTCTGGGTAAGCAATGACCCGCCACAAGTGTGCTTTCTCTTGGGACCTTTCCCCACAGATAAATCCATGTAAGGCATTAGGGCTGCACAGCAGCACAGGGCAGTCTCACAGCTGCTCTTAGGCTGCATCAATGCTCCTCTAAAGAGCTAACTAGATCCCTTATGCTTGTAAGCAGGAGTTCAGAGGCTCTTGAAAAATGAAGCCTATAATCTATTAATCAGAGCAAATTTAACATAATAAGAGCTCGTGGTCAAGAAACCCCAATTGCTTCTCTATTCCAGATTCAAAGCAAAGAAGGAATCCAGTCAGATTTGCATCACTGTTTCCTTGCTCCATAAATAGCTGCAACTGCCAGTCTAAAAATAAACCAGACAAATATTTAAGGCCCACTGCTACTTAATTTACTGTTGTGCTTACATACTGCTTACTGTTGTGTAAATCAGGAGAAATGTCAATGAGATCCATAAATTTACACCACAATGCTTTGCTGAAGTCAGAAGGAAGGATTGTTTTTTCAGTGATTACAGACAAGTCCTTCCATGAACACTTCACCATCAGCTTTCCTTCCTCCTAACTTGTACAGATCCCTTTGACAGCCATGGGAAAATGAGCATAGGGGGAAATGCCAAGAAAGCTGCTACAGTCCTTTTGCCTAATCCATAAGATGAATAAATAATTTTTTTAAAGGGTACCTCTGTCCTATTTAATTTTTAAGCTTAGCCTGAACAAGGACTGCAGAAGATACTTGCTCCCTAGAGCAGCTTAGGAGAAAGTACTCTGCTAGAATTTTCTATCTAGCCTGGTATCTATACTTGTCAAATAAAGCAGCGATTACCATAAAACCACTGTAAAAATAAGCAGCTATACTTTTCTTTTGTAGATAATTTGTCTGCCCCCAAAATAACTCAGTATTTTGCCCATGAAATACTTCAGACTAATGCACTTCTGAAAAAAACAGTTGGAGATGAACAAAATAGTCTCAAATAGCTCTTCTGTCTAATTTTAACTCAAAGACACCATTTTACATCAAATAAAAAGACAACATAATGTACCTGATAATGAATTGCATTATTTGTGAGGGCACTTAACAGACCACAAATTATTTGTATTACTGGAATAAACATTCAACAGAATCCACCAAAACATGTGAAACTATTTAAAGGAAAATACAGTGTTCTCCATCCTAAATAAACCAAGAGGAATAAACCAACACAACCAAAACCAACCAAAACCAACCAAAACTGTAAACAAGCACACATAAGTATTGTGTTGTTCTGATTACATGGGAAAACAAGGCTGCCTGTTCTGCTATTTTTCCTTGCTTTTCCAGGAAACCAAATATTAAGTACCTGGCTTACAAACATCTAGCAGTTGATCCCACTTCCTTTGACGTTCACCTCCTACGAATGACACAATCCAACACCCACGTACCAGCTCTAAGAAATCAAGAATGCTGTTGCTTCAACAAACCCCCATGCACTTGGGGCCAGCCAAAGAAAGATTAAACACCCTCAACTCTGGAAACAAATTATACCCACTGTTGATGTAAGGAGGAAGAAGGGAAGGCAAAGGGGAAAAAAGAAAATTTAAATAAACCAGAGGAAGCATCCTAGGTCATCCAGAGCAATGTACTGAGGTTTTAACAGCACACCTGGCAATTGAAAGCCTCTATTAGCTCTAGCTAGAAATTCAAGAGCAGGCTGCAAGTGGGCGATGAGCATTACCTTGTGGGGTGGGAATGGGACTTGAGTGCCTTCTCCTCAGCCTGGCCTCGCAGGTGCTGCAGGGGAGAGGAGCTGCCTCCAACAGCATGAGAGCCCAAGGCGGGCAGGGCTTTGAGGGGCACAGAGGAGATCCCTTCCCACCAGTGCCTTACACAGCTGCTGCCCGCTCCTGCTGCACAGGCCAAATCATCAGCAGCGAGCACCTGGGGCCTTTGTGGAAAAACATGGATTCAGCAGCATCGAGAGGATTTGGTATCCCATCTAAAACTGCAGACAGCTTTTACACAGCTAGATGAGGGCATTGTGGATGATGTTGAGTGTTTTAGGGGTCTGAGTGTACAGGGTGGTAGGACTCCAAAAGCCTGGGAGGAAAACACGTATTGTGGACACATGCACACCCCTTCCTCCTTCCCTGTTACTAAAGTGGCAATTTGTCATGTATGGAGCTAGGGAGCTCTCCATGCTGCACCCATTGCTGTTACCAACAGCATTGCTGCCTGCCAAACCCAAGGCTTCCCAGCCAAAAGTGGTTCTCACTCAATTTTCCACAGCTTAAAAGACCTGGGAAGAACAGAGCTGACCTGCACCTATAAGTGACCTCTCCCACCTCCCCCTATTATGAATTTTATTTGTGAGCAAACAGGTAAAAATACCACCTTTATGCTCAGAACCCCAGCTTTGGCCTAAGCATCACCACCATTTAGGAAATCAGACAAACAGGAAGCAAGGAGAATGCTGCATAATTACTCAGAGCCACCCTGAAAGGAGGGCTGTTACCAAAACCACTGAGTCTCTTTTTGTTGAGGATTTCTTACTGCAGTAGAACACTGCCTAACAGCTGCTGTATCCTGCTTGAGCAAGTATATTCTCCTTGGAAATCAAGCGAAGGTTTCTAATAGTTTTTGACAGTGCGGTCCCCTAAAGCTACATTTTCTGTCTGATTCATGCTGACTAACTGTAACCCTACAACAGTTATTGAAAGTTAATTAGCGGTGAAGTGCTAAGAGCTCTAAAAATGAAAATACAAGCGAGAACAGAATGCAGAGTGTTTCCCTTCCCAGAAAAAATAGTGTCAAGAAGGTTAACATAACCGAAAAAATATTGCAAGTTGAAAATGTGAGAGGGATTCCTCTAATAACTTGGCTGTGATGGTCCCTTGTTGTGTAGACATACAGCTGAGAGGTAACATAGTCCAAAGGGTTTATTAGGGACCCAGGGAACAAACCCCAGTATTTCTTTCTTTATTAAATTTGCTAGAGGAAGTGCCTGGAAAGTTACATATTGACAACACCCAAGTTACATAAAGACAAAGATATAAATCAATTGCTGCTTTCTTTGGGGACTCAAGTTTGTCAGATGTTGCACATGCTATCAAATCCCAACTATTTTTGCCCTTATCCTTCACTTCCTCAGTATTTGCAATGAAAAATCCACAGTTAGATGCGAGCCCAGCCAGCACCAAGCAGGCGTAGGAGGTGAGGCGAGGAGAGCCACAGCCCTGCACCACCCACTCCCTGCAGATGTAAGTGCCGAGACAAGGTGCGAGGCAGTGGGCAGTACCCTTCAGGTGTTAAAAAAGCCCATCCTGGCACCCCCAGAAGTTGGATACAGCCCTGAACAATCTAAACAAACTAAAAGCAACCTTCATGCAGAGATTGGGCATTGTTTTAAGAACAAGGAAGGGAACGCATTGAAGCAAAGCAAGTAGGTTGGAAAAGCCAAATGTAGGGCTCAGTATAAAAATAGACAACAGTGATGCCAGAATGCCTTGGCAAAATTGTGTTTATTGATTTTCATAGAATAGGGAAAAAAGCCCCAGCCCTTTCCACCCCTGACTGCTGGCTGTGACTCACTAATGATCTAAAATGACTGCAATGAGCAAGCAGGGACTGAGCTGAGTTGGACCTTGCTCATGTCTTCACAGGGTTGACAGGGGAACGGTGTCCTGGTCCAGGCTCTCCTTGTGACTGCCCAGGAAATACAGAATAGTTGTGGATGTTCACCTCCATCACATATAACAGCACTTCGTCCAGGCAAGTCCTCTGGGTGGACAGAGGATCTGATTAATGCATGGTTCAGTGTCTGGCTCAGCCACGGCTGCTTGCCGGCACCATGGTGACCTGGCTCAGCCTTTCCCTCGGGCTGGGAGCTGGGAGTGGAAGGAGGACAACATCCAGTGCCCGCCGTTCAGCTGGGTGACAGCTTGGGTTGAGGTCTGCAAGTGCCACAAACCGTCCCGTTTGGTTTGGGACTACTTTACACCTTTACTGGGCAGCCAAGGCTGTCACTCTGGGAAGATCATAATCCAAGGCCACGTTTTGGGCTGAGCTGATACGTTCGATGGTTTTCCTCCTTTCCAAGCGCACCCTCTCAACCCCACGGAAGGCTTAAGAGGAGCCGAGGGCGGGGTGTCACACTCCAGACGGGCCCCTCAGCCCCGGCACGGCTCTCTTCCCGCACAAGTGCCGGCTGCCGCGGGTGGAGCCCCGGTCCCGGCNTGGCGCTGCCCGGAGCGGCCGCGGGCAGCGGGGAGGCGCCGCCAGCAGGTACTGCCCGTCCCCTCCCGCTCCCGGGGCAGGGCGGGTGCTCACAGGGCGAGGGCTTCTTAGCCCCATCCCCTCGGGAGCGGGGGCACGCTCCGCTCCCGCTGTCCCTGGGCCCCGCGGCTCCCGCTGCCGCCAAACATGGCGCTGCCCGGCTGAGGGGCCGGGGCCGCCTCGCCCCACCGGCAGCTGCAGCGGAGCCGGGGCGACCGCGGCCTGAGGCGCTTTGCCATGTCCCGTTCTCCCGTCGCGGTTCGGTTCCCGCAGGACGGCTTCGCGCCGTGGCCGGGGGGACAGGGGCGCTGGGAACCGGCTCGGGAGAGCCCGCACGGACAAAGGGACCGCGGCGCACAGAAGGCGGGCGCGTCCCTCCCGCTCCGGCGGCGGGGCCGGGAGCTGCCTCCGCGCGTGCGACTCCCTGTGGCTTTCGCAGGAGCTCGGGCCAGGGGAAAACAAATCTTTTATTAACATATTTGAGGGCAGGCAAACCCCTAAAGGCTGTGCTCAGTTGTAGCTATAAAGAAATCGAGAACCGCCTTCCTCCTTGCATTAACGTTCTAGAGTCTTGGTACCCTGTAGATGCTGCAACAGATGCTTATGGCTCATAACTTGAAATTTCTTTGCTTGCAGTCTCAGACTTTGCTTGCTTGAGTCTCAAAACTCAGAAACTAGAGTTACTCTACCTGTGTGTCCTCCCAGTAGCTAAGTGCAGCATCATGTCAGTTACCTGTTCAGAAGCATCTCTTCTTTTGGAAAATTATTGTTTCACTCTGTGGAGCTGATGCAACATTTCAAGCACCTGATTTTTCTCAAGAAAAATACCTTAAAACTCTGGGTAGTAAGAAAATACTTGCTAGCCTTGCATGTAGATGACATTGTCTTTGACACGGATGGTTCCTTTATCCGTAGTGACAGAAAATCTTAAAATGCCCTTCAGGGAAGGTGTGGACACTCTGGACTGTGTTTTGGCTCTGCTATTTCCTGTTACTGGATTATCTTGGTTTTAGCCCTGGGTAGTGCCCAGCCTCACCTCCTTGCTGTGTCAGTCAGCAGCACTTTCAGTGACAAATAATCCTTTTGCAGCATCATGCAATGACTTTTGTGAAAGTGCCTGTCTAAAGGTACAGCCAGTGCTTTTCTGAGTGGTTGTGTTCCCTCCCACTGGATTTGCCATGGATGAAAGTTAATCCAATGGTTAATTTTTCCACAAGAAAAATGCCCAAATTTTAAGGTTAAACCAATTTAGTAGGATCATGTGTGGACAATAATTCTGTAATGCTATAATAAACCTAAGTAAGAACTATAATAAACCCAAGTAAGAACAGCCACACAGTATTTTTCATTGGCTTAACTAAATTTGTTAAAATATAATTTTGCTTAATTTCAGCTTCCTTATAGAGACACAGCAGGTTTTTACCTGCAAAGAGCATCTGCTTCTCTGAATTGAGACTGCACACACCCATTTTGCTGCTCTGAGTGTATGACAGCATGTTAGCAGTTATTACGGAGTTTGCCCGAGACCTAAATTTTCTATTCAGTAGGCCAGATGAGTCCCTCTGTTCAGATGTGTAATTATTTTCTCAATGCTTCTCTTTAATTATGCTTTTGAAACAGTGGTAATGCTCTGTAGGGTGTATTTTACACATGTATATAGATCAGAATGCATGTTACTCAAACTATACTCCATTAATATTTTATGTCCATTTCTGTTCAAAAGTGCAATCTTAATTCTGAAGATCACAGGGGCTTACTGATGTTTCAGGAGGGTTAGAACAATTCACATCTCTGATTCAATGATTAATGGTGACCTGTCAGTGCAGTTCCCTTATTACATGCCATGGCTGGACTGTGACAGGAGAAAAAATGTGCTAAAAAGGAGCGTTGTGTTATTTAACATTAGAAGCATTTCTGAGGGACTTTTGTGATCAGCAGCTGTGTCATGTGGTAAATGACTCTGTTAATATGTAAGTCTGTTTACCTGCTCAGACTCCTACAGTTGCATTCACCACTGGTATAGGGAACTGTGGTGGAGTTACACCCACTCATGCCAGCAGTAAATTTGGCCCAGAGGCCCTATTCCAGTGCCATCAAAACACTGATGCAGAAGCCAAGCTTTTCTGGATACAATTTTTTTAAAAACACCACCCTGGTTATTTTTTTTCCAAAGGTGTTGCAGTTTACTTTGGAGCCTAAATGACTTGATTAGAAGTCCAATTTGAATTTCCATCTAAATCATACTGAAAATGTTTCTGTCAGCATTTACTACAATGAAATGGACTAAAATTAAACATTTGTATTTGACACATACCTAACATTAACTTTTTTGCTCCCCCCAGGTAAAAACTGCAGCTTATTGCAGGAAATGGATGTCATCCAGAAGCAGGATGAAAACTGTTACTGCTATGTGCAAAACAGAACCATTCACTTACAGTACCTGTGGTCAACTCTCCAGGTAAGAGGCTGTTCTGGGGACCAGTCAGTACATTTCCTGTGAGCTTTTCCCAGCAAACCACGTGGCCAGTTAGCAAGATCAGGGCAGAGTTCTATGGAATTAATAGTTTGAGTGGTGTATAGTTGGGATCATGCTAGAAATGCAGCATTATGAGCCTCCAGTTGGGATGCACTGAGGTTTGCTTTCTACTGTAAGGATGCCAGACAGGCTTAGAGTATGATGGTGCCACAAAAACCATTAATTTAGGATTGTCTATTATTTTCTTGCACACCTTTTGTGTTAATGGACCACTGTTTATCTCTGCAACAAATGCTTTTGCTTTTCACCAGCTGCCTTTATGGAACTTGTAAATTTGAGGACTACATGCAGTTCTGTGGCTGTCTCACGACAGCACACTGAATTGTAGGAACCAAAGGCTCATTAGATTGTGACTAATGAACAAACAGCAGCAGCAGTGTTTGCTCTCCTGGGTAACAGAGGGCCATCTTACAAGACACACATTTAGAGATCAGTTTGAAGCAAATAAAAATCTCTTCAAGAGTGGAAGCAGTAACAGCTGAAGGAACGAGCTAACCATCCCCATGGTTCCTATTCTTTCCTGAGAAGTATAACTCCAAACAAAGGAAGGAAATAATTTAATTTTGTCTCTTTTGAAGGACTTTTCTCTCAGATATGAGAAAGTGGAACATCTCTTGTCTGTTCCCAGGACTATTTTCCTCAGGAACATGTTGCAGATATTTTTATGAATGGTAGCAGGCTCTGGATGGTAAAACCCTCCATCAGTCATACAAACTTTTTTGAAGTCAATGTTTAAAAGCAGAAGTTCAGATTTTTCCCACAACAAATTGCTTGCTGACACATTGTCTCCTCTCCCAGTACATGCCTGGTTTATTACCTGTTGCATTACTTTTTTGCAGATGGGTCTTTATTGTCTAGTAGGCCCTGATGAAGAGCTCACAGTGTATAAGAATTCTCAGGAAAATCACCCCAACTCAGAAGATTGACAAGACCTTTTACCACTTTGGTGGGGGAGGGCACTGAGAACCAGCAAAAAACCCCCAAAATACCCAACAGGAATGTGCTTCTATTTAAATTTGTGGTTATGCTATCTTTCATTTTCCTCATCTCTCTTATGTCCCCAACATGAAGATTGCATTATAAAGAAAAGTAAGTCAAATTTGTTACAGTTTAGGAAGGGAAGGAGGAGGGGTATGAACATTCCCAAAACAAACTGTGGTCAGTCAGGTATTACTGGCTTTGTTAGAAATTAGTGTGTGAGCAAGTGTCACAGTAAAACCAAACTCACTGTGCTTTTGGATGGATTGAGGTCCTTCCATTGAACTTGGCTACTGATGAGTTCTGTGAATTACCTTGTCATAAATAACCAATACTAAACAATTAAGATTGATTTTCATTACCACATGCATGGGTGATATGTGATACAAAAACCCACAGTGATTCTGAGCTGATTCTCCACGTATTCTGTTCTTTGTTTCTAGATAAAAGTTAACAGCAGAGAAAAGTTCCAGTTTGAACCTATTTCAGAAAAAAACAACTGTCTGAATTCAGAAACTGTTTTTGAGTTTGCTGCATGTGCTGTTCATATCCTCTGGAAACCAGAGACATGTACAGAAACTTTTCTGAGCATAAAACAATATGGAGAGGATGTTTGTTTCAAAATACAGCCCTTCAAAATTGAACCGTATGTTGTGAGGGTGAAAAGAGAAAGTAAGTACCAAATCTTTGAGTTTAGATTACAGATGGCTAGGTATTGCCAGTGCTACTGAATGTATCATCTCTTCTGAAAGAAACTTAGGACTTTTCTGTTAATATTTTATATAATCAACATTTCAGACTGAATTAGTCTAAAGTCAATTTCTATTTCTTTCCCCCCTTTTTAGTGCTAGATGGAAAGCTCTTGTTTTTGTTTGTAGCTGGAATATTTCTGTTCCATTTTGCAAACAGCCTGAGCAGGTGAGTACTAGCTGCTTTTGACCTTCTTTCCCAAAGCCTGTGCATCTTTGGTGTGATTGCTAAGCTAAAGAGGCAGTTCTTTGGGAAAGTGAAATAAGGAACTGAATATATATTTAAAACTTCCTCATACCATTTGTGTTTGGACAGATTGTGACATACGCTGGAGTACCTAACTCTGTTTATCAGTCAGCTGTGTTAGGGTTTTTGTATCCAAGCTTCCTACACTGGGGGACACCAAGACAATCAATCAATCCTCAGTGGGCAAGTGTGTGGATCAGAAAAGTCCTTTTTCCCTTTTGTAGACCACTGAGGACAGCTGAATGCTAAATAATGCTGATTATTAATGATGCCTTCCTTGGGGGGAATATTTAGGATAAAGTCATCTGGGGCCTCTTCTGACTCCACCTTTTGCCAGCCTTTCTTCTGATGCACATTTTGCATAGCATGTAAGGGAGGATACTCAGTTGTTGCAGCAAAATATGTGCCCACAACTTCAAAGCAAAGTGAGTCACAAAATAATTGTCAGGAGGCACCTCTAAAACAAGCAGAGCAGCAATAGGTTTTATAGCATTAACTCTGAATTAATAAGATGGAATTTATAAATGCATATGCTTAAGAAAAAAAACTTGTGGGTTTGTGGAGAGTTTTCTGCATTTTAAATTAATATAAAGCTTCTCTTGCAGTACAGAACCATATAGGTTATTTTATTTCCTTCTGTGTACTAGAGACTAGAAGGTCAATGCAATCAGAAGTAGTGTGAGCTTTAAAAAACTGCAGCACAGTCTCTTAACCTGTAACAACTTCAGTGACATTAAGTATCTGTTGGGAATTTTTACACAGAGTTAATATCTGAACTCAGCCTGTTAACCATGTAACTACAACTTTAACTTACAGTTGATTTAGTTCTTATTGAAGATCATTTCTGTTTTAACAAATGTTGGCATCTTAACCAATTACAAACGATACTTCTCACCATATTCTCTCTTGTTCTCTTTACAGGAGTGCCAAGTTCTTTTACCTTTCTGGAATGATACTGGGTGTTCTTGCTCTGCTAGTCTTTGTCCTGTTGACACTTAAAAGATTTATTCCAAGGGTAAATCTACATTTATAAAACAAAATAATAGTAATTATCATAATACAAGAAGTGACAGTACAGATCCAGATTCTGAGCTTGTTCTGTTTTTTTAGCCAGGTAACTGCACTGAAATGATTGCAGGATTGCTTTAATCAAGTAAATGTATTTAGGTCAGAATCAAGTTCTGTTTAGCTTCTTCCCACGTTTAAACTGAACAGGCATTGGTGATGTACAAAAAGAGTTCATTCTGAAACATAAATTATTTTTCTTGAAATGGACCTTTGAATCTGTGAATCAATCTAAATAAAAATATAGTGGCAACTGAGAGAGATACTCTTCCATTCACCAAAGACAATTCATTGTAAGGCAGATGTGAATTTTTCCTTTACTTTTATAAACCCTGCACATTCCCCTAATATTGCTGAGATACATTAACTGGGAACACATGTCCTTAGGGTTACTGTGACATTGGGACATGATACACAAATACAGGGATGCAGTTGCTCTGCTTGGAATTGATACTGTTTTGTTGTAGCATGCAGAGGATTCTGCAGTGGAAGTCTCAAAGCCTGTAGGTTGACAGAATTTCACATCTGATTTTGCCTGTGAGTTCCTTTGGAAACAATCGTCCTGATTTTGACTTGAATTTTTTTACCTTTGTTTGTTTTTAACTTCTAGCACAGTACCTTCTGGATTTTAATGAGTGGCTCCTGCATGGTCTCTCTCTATTTTATTTACCTCTTCAAAGAGAATATACAGTGGTTGTGGTCTGAACACAAAAACTACCTATTGGGTAAGAAAATTACCAAGAAATGTGCTGCAGATTTTGGTTTAATATAGTAGTCAGACGAATAACTGCCCATAAAAAAAGAAAATCAAGTGACTCATTTATAGAGCTCTATTTTCTCCTAAGCCATAAATCTTGAAACATTGTAAAGGTTCCTAATACATTCAAATGAGTGTTTACTCACATTGTATCATTAAATAAAGAGTTGATGTAGAGGACTAGTTCTAAGAGCAGATTTTGCTTGCATTATTTGTTCATTGATTCACATAGTTTAGTTTACATACTTTCTCTGTATGAGCAAAAGGGCAGCTCCTCTGGTTTTCGCTTTGCTGGATGTGGGAAATGAATGCACACATTGGGAACAGGATGTGGCTGCAAGGGCTGACAAACCTATTGATCTGACACCTGCCTTGACATGGTCTGTGAGGAGAATTCATGTGCAGCCCCCAGCACTGGCTAAAAGCAGTTCAGAGATAACTGTGTGAACTCCTGGCACACTCTGGAAATAGAAAGCACATAAAACATCACGCCCTTGTCTGTAAGACAACATAACAATCAGCAGGCTACACTTCACAGCAGCTGCAAGCTTTGTGGAGCAAAGTAAAGTTTATAGGGGTAGTTTGCATCTTTTTCTCCATGTCCTTTTCTGTTCCTACAGGGTATTTTCTGGCTGTTGGGATTACCAGCTTTGCCATTTGCTATCAGCATGGGCCGCTGACCACAGAGCTCAGCATAACCTTGCTCACATGGACGCTCCAAGTCACAGCCTTTGTCCTGATCTACCTGGGTGTCACCATCCCTCAAGTTGCATATGCAGTCATAGCAGTCAGCCTCTGCTCCAAAGGCTTGTGTTACCCACTGAGTGCTGCCTGTCACATTGCCAGGTCTGTGTCTCTTTGTGAACGTCCACGTCCTGAGAGAACCAGGAAATACTGGAAGCTGATAATGAAAAAAACCCTACACTTCAATAATGGTTTAGGAATTTCTAGTACTAGTTCATAATTTTGCCAAATGTAAAACTGTTGTAGGAAAGATTTTAGGTCCAGAGACAGAGAAATTATTTTCCACTTACCAGTTTTAAGCATGAGTTTTGTTCTGTGGATAATGGAGAAATGTGACTGTATTCTTAAGGACAAATGTAGCACCTTCTAGTCCACACCATATGGCAACCAGAACATTTCTGTTTGATTGATTAGACTGCAGCAATACTGCCTTGGTTTGACGTGTAGTGAGAGAAGCTGCAGGGAACTCATATGGAATCTTAGAGATAAAACAGTGTACCATCACCAAGAACGCAGCTGTTCAAAAGTGAGAGTCCCTGGAGGTTGAGTTCAGAGACTAAAATGACATGTCCACAAAGTAGTATTCTCCATTATTTTAGTTTTCCAAGTTTGTTACCGACTGGTGATTCATGGAAACAATCAGAACTATGGAGATACTCAGTATTCCTAGAGGCTCACTGACATTGTGGATTTGGAAAAGGAGCTGCTAAGGTAGACCTTAATTTGTTAATGTTTCCAATATTGATACAGGAACAACGTGTTTGCTCATGCTTGAATTTGAAGCAGGCTTTAGCACAAGTGCAATGCTCAGAGGAAGATTCTAAAAAACCCTGCCAATTGACATCTGTTTTTACCTTCAGTGATGGATGGCAGCCAGCTTCAGCGTCTTTGGTACAGACTGTTCCATAGCTGTGGACTCTGCTGAATTGCAGAGAAGTAGGAAGAGGCAAAGGCTAGAAGTAGCATAACCAAAAGAATAAAAAACAAATAATTTGGGTTTTGGGTTTCTTTTTACACACTGTTTAGTTTTGAAGAACATACTGCATTGGTCTTGTCTTCTCTTTTTATGCTGAAGTGTGGCCGGAGTTGAAGCTTTTTTATTTTAGGTAGAATTTATCATTTGTTGTAGACCAATTTTTGCCTGCAGTTGAGGAGTAATAGCTGTTTCAAAGGCAACATGTAAGATCAGCTCCTGTTGTAAGCAGGTTCAGAACTCTCTGGAATCAGTATGTGTGGCAGGTTCAGTTGGAACCGG
>VWYI01017726.1:285-23070 GCA_013399455.1 Anthoscopus minutus
ACCCAGAGCAAAATTTTTGGGCCAGTCTCAAAATCCTTAATTTCACAAATTCCCAAGCCCGACAAAAATTTGATTAATTAATTTTTTTTCCTGTGGAGGTCCTGGGAAATGAAATAAGAACTTGGAGATGCCTTCATGATATATAAATAGATATATATTTTTAATATATATAAAATTTATATATAATCTATTTTACCTATTTAATATACATTATATATGAAATAGATTTATTTAATCTATTATATATATTATATATATAATCTAATGTGAAAAGATGGAAAATTCTGATTTATTTACTTATTTAAAGCAAACCACTGTTTGATTTAAATACTGCTATTTTGACAAATAATTTGCTTTTTTTTAAAAAAAAATTTGGATTTCTTTTTGGCTGCAAGACACAAAACTGGCTTTTTTGTGGGGGAAGGGGGTGGAGGACTGTCATGCCTTAAAAAATTGTAATTTTACCACTTTCCTAATAATTTTCTCATGATTAACTCCTTATACCTTATAAAAAGATGAAGCTTTGTCTCCTATGATGTCTGAATACCTCTGACATCAAAATTAATTCGATTTTTCCCTTGCTCCCTAATTAACCTCCTCCATATCCAGCATTTTTTTTTCCCCCTGGACTTTTACCCCACTTCAAGCCAACACTTGAATTTCTTTTATTTCTGATAAACTGAAGAGATTGAGCTCTTTGAAGTCCTTTCAATCTGGCAAATTCTCCAGCCTTTGAATCATTTTGGTGTTTCATTCCAACATTATTTTCACAGATACTCATCGCTGTGCAGTAAAGTATGACCTAACCAGAAATTTAAAAAAAAAAACCACTTTTCCCCACCTTTTTTCCTTTTTTTTTTAATACTTTTCTACTCCTTGGATTGAGCTGCAGCAAAACTTTTAGGAATTAATATCGGATTATTGAATAATCCAATGCTTGGTGATGTTCCAGGTGGGGAGGAATATACAAGAACATCCCAGAAAATACCAGAAATGAACATTCAAAAATGGAAATAAATAACCAGGGATGAATTGGGAATGCTGTGCTGCTGGATCAATGGTCAGACCCAACGACCTTGGAGGTCTTTTCCAACCTTGGAAGATTCTCAGAAATTCACAAGAAAAGATATTTTCTTGCTTCTGATCCAGATTTTAAATCACTGACCTGGCCAAAAAAAATCCCTTTTTTTAAAAAAAAATTAAATATCCCTACGCTGCTCTGTGGCAAAAAAAAATTTAAAAAAAATTAAAAAAAAAAAAAAAATTAAAAATAGCTGCACCAGAATTAGTTGTGACGTTCGGAATCAGGAGATGTGTCTGCTCCTCCCTGCACTCCTGGGAGGCGGCGTGAGGAGGAATTTAGAGATGGAATGGGAATTTATAGATGGAAGGGATGGGAAAAGCAGGGAGAGATGAGATGTGTGAGAAACGAGCTCGTTGGAGCAGGGAATGAGGGTGGGAATTCAGAGCTGGTCCAAGGTGGAGGTGTCAGAATTCCATGGTTCGGAGCAGAGCTGGGAATTTGCTGCCTGACAAATTTTGGGGTAATTCTGGGGGTGCTCCATTGGTAGTTCCTGTAGATTTCCCTGGATTTTCAAATGTGCACTTAGCACAGAATTCCAGAAGGGTTTGGGTTGGGAGAAACCCAAATCCCATCTCGTTCCAGCCCTGCCATGGGCAGGGACGCTTTCCACTATCCCAGGCAGCTCCAGCCTGGCCTTGGACACTTCCAGGGATCCAAATCCTCTGGGAATTCTTTTCCACCCTCACAGGGAAGAATTTCTTCTTCTCAGGGGCTTGGAAAGAGATGATCCCTAAGGTCTGTTCCATCCCAAACCCTTCTGTGATTCCATGTGCTCCTGAAACCTCCTGGATTCCATGTCCCTGGATCCCTGGAAGTGTCCAAGGCCAGGCTGGAGCAACCTGGGGTAGTGGAAGGTGTTGGGGTCGGAACTGGATGAGCTTTGAGGTCCCTTCCAACCCAAAGAATTCCATGATCCCACAAATGCTTTAAAGGCAGGATCTCCACCAGGGAAAGGCCGAAGCCAAGGAGGCAGAACCAGGAAATCCCAAATTGTTCACGGTCGCAAAACCAGGGATGAAATCCCAGCCACGCCAGGGTGGTGCTGCGGGGGGAGGATGGAGCATCCTGCAGACTCCATCCTGGGAAGGACTGGAATTTGGGAGAGGATTTGCCTTCTGCTGGGCAGGGATTCAGACCTGAGGCAGAAGAGGCTCCAGTGGCATTTGCAGCGAAGGATGGGAGGGGTTTTCCAACCAAAGGAGCATCTTTAAACCCCCTGAAGCCATGGATGTGAGGCAGCAGATCCCAAAATCATCCCAGGCTGCATCCAAGGCACTCCACAGGTGTGGAATGTACACCTGTGACCGAATCACAACTAATTCTGGTGCAGATATTTTTAATTTTTTTTATTTTTTAATTTTTTTGCCACAGAGCAGCATAGGGATATTTTTTTTAAAAAAAAGGGATTTTTTTGGCCGGGTCAGTGATTTAAAATCTGGATCAGAAGCAAGAAAATATCTTTTCTTGTGAATTTCTGAGAATCTTCCAAGGTTGGAAAAGACCTCCAAGGTCGTTGGGTCTGACCATTGATCCAAGTGCTCCAAGGCCTCGGAGGGGAGGACACAGGCTTGATGATTGCACCAAATTAAAAAAATTAACGCTCCCAAGTGCCTGGAGAGGCAGAACTCTGTGAGAGCCTCAGCTCAGATGTGTCTCCAAAAACGCCAGAAGCAAATCCGCGCCTGTCTTTGATCAAAGACCATAAACAGCTCCCTCCTCCCCGGAATTCTCCAACCCAAAATCTCAGATCTTTGACTATTCATCGCTTCCTCGGGGCAAATCCTTCCCCAAGTTCAGCTTGTTAGGTTTTGTTGAGGGTGGTTTTTTGGTTGTTTTTTTTTGGTGCTTTTCTCCCCTCTCCGTTTTTACCAACCTTCCCCCGGTGCAAATCGAGCAAATAATAGCACAACAAAAAGAAATGTCATTTCCCAGCCCCTGCCAGGGATGCTCCTGCTGGGAGAGACAGAGCTGGAGCTGTCAGCTGGTGGAGCAGGCAGAAAATGTTCTTTTGTGCAGGAACCACCTCTGCAGGCGTTTTTCCCGCTCGCGGTTTCATCGCTGTTCTATTTGCGGATTTAAGCCCGGCTTTTTTTTTTATTTTTTTATTTTTCACCACCCCCAACCTTCTCTGATCTCCCTGCTGGAAAAATCATTTCCAGCATCCCCTGACTTCCCAGGTCACCATCCCGAGGGTTGGAGGAGGTTTTGAGCCACGTGTTGGTGCTTTGGGGGCGAAGTCCCTAGGGATAAAGGTCAACATCAGAAATCCTCCTCTGGATTTTGGAAGGGATGGTCCTCGGTGGGAGTTGTCACTGAAAAGTGGCTGGGGATCAAAGGCTGCTCTTGTTATCCCATTCCTGGAGGTTTTACTGAGTTGGGATTGAATCCGTGCAGGATTTCAGACACCCGGTGTCTCCAAGTGGGGATTAATGGGATTTCTGAAATAAAGATGTGGGAATTTCAGCTTCTGGGGCACCACTTCGTGTCCAGGAGAGAAGAATTCCCATGGATTCAGGCTGGGAGAGTTTAGGAGGTGTTCACACCTGGAGCAGAGAAGGATCCAGGGAGAGCTCAGAGCCCCTTCCAGAGCCTAAAGGAGCTCCAGGAGAGCTGGAGAGGGACTGGGGACAAGGGATGGAGGGACAGGACGCAGGGAATGGCTTCCCACAAGGAAAGCTGAGATTTAGATGGGATATTGGGAAGGAATTCCTGGCTGGGAGGGTGGGGACATCTCAGCCCTGGCTGAGATTTCCCAGAGAGGTTGTGGCCTCCTAATCCCTGGATATTTTGTGTTGGAAGGGACCTTAAAGCTCATCCAGTTCCAACCCTGACACCTCCCACTGTCCCAGGTTGCTCCAAGCCCCGTCCAGCCTGGCTTTGGGCAATTCCAGGGATGTGGCATGGAATCCAGTGCAGGGATGATAAATTCCTGACAAGATCGGCAAGGAACAATCAAGGGAAGAGTGTAGGTGGCAGGAGAAGGGATGTGGATTCTTTCCCTCTCCACAGGCAAGGTTGGGAATGCTGGGTCCATTTCTGGGCTCCTCAGCATGAGAAATACATGGATTTATGGAATAAATCCAGCACAGGGCCTCGGGAATGATTAAGGAATTGGAGAACCTGGAATCTCCATCCAATAAAATGCCCAAAACTCATGGACATACCAGAGCTACTCCTTTATCTGATCCTATCAGAGAGCTTGGATTAAAGGATCTCCATTATTTTTTTCCAAAATCATCCATCCAGTGACTCCACTGATATTTTGTGGATTGTTTTTCAAGCCATATTTTTCTCAGCACACAATGAGCCCCCTTCAAATATTCAATTTTCTTTCTTCATGTGTTTTGCAGGTATTTGAAGAAAGAAGAGCCCTGCTTGGAAAATGGGTAAAACTTTTCTCTTTGCATAAATATTTGCTACAGGCAGGTTTTTGGAAGTGATCAGGAGTTTATCTCACGGGAATGTAAAACTTCTCCTCTTTGGGAAAAGGGATTAGTTTCCCTGACGTGGCTGCTCTGCTTCTGAGGAGAGTAAAGGTGCAAAATTCCCTCAGCTCCCACATTCTGTAAGTTTTGAAGCTGGGAAATCATATTCCATCATTGGAATGGGCTGAAATGAGATGAAAAAAAGCCGGGAAATGTCTGTGAAGACTTCAAAGGAGATGCTGGATGTTCAGATGTTGCCATGGAGGGTCTTTGAAATCCATAAAAAACAGCATTTGATCTACCAAGTGCACACCTAGATTGGTTTGGGTTGGAAATTATTATTCTTTATGCTCAATAAGTCACTCATTAAATGGTTTTTTGCATCTCAGGTGGCCTTTACAGGCAAATATTTTGATTTTAACTATTATTTGTCTTTATAGGAAACAATCTTTCCATAGCTTGTTTTGTTTTGGTAATAAGGAATTTCAGGGACACCAAGGAAATGAAATAATTGAGTTGATTATGGTTCAAAAAGCAGCTTTTAATGGCATAGGCAGCAAGTGGAAAACATAAAACCCGCCTCTTGGAAATTGCTGGATGTCTGAAAATGCCAAAATCTGGGAAGAACCTTCCTCCAACCACTCTCACAAGCACCGAATCATCTCCTAAAGGTCACATTTCCCACCCTTCCCATGACACTGGCTCGGCAGCTCTCAGGAGGCTCCTTCAGAGCTGACTCTCCTCGTGCTCCTGCCATCCAGCATTCCAAGGAAAGAAAGCACAAAAGCTGCTCTGAGGTCCCTACCAAGCCTGGGGCTGTGTGAGAGGAACCACGTGGAGAAATCTGAACTGGTTTGAGAGCAAAACCAGCGAGTGGCTCCAAGTCAGAAATACAATTTATTGGAAATAGGAAGAAAAGAAAGCAAGCCACTGACAAAGTCGGAATACAACCTGATATCCTGTTGGTCAGGGTGTTGGCAGTAGTCCAGTGGTCAGAGATGGGCCTGGTCTTCCTCTGAGAGTGCAGTGAAGAAAGGCACCTTGGTGCCCCAATTCTCTGGTTTTTATCCAGGTAGAGGGGCTTGGCTCCTCCCCCTGGATGGAACATTTTCCAATGGGATGATGTAAGTTTATCAGTGGAATCAATGGCCCATTGGCTCCTCCCCCTGGATGGAGCATTTTCCAATGGGATGATGTAAGTTTATCAGTGGAATCAATGGCCTATTGTTTTCTCCCCCTGGATGGAGCATTTTCCAATGGGATGATGTAAGTTTATCAGTGGAATCAATGGCCTATTGTTTTCTCCCCCTGGATGGAGCATTTTCCAATGGGATGATGTAAGTTTATCAGTGGAATCAATGGCCCATCAGCAGAAAACCTGAAAAAGATAAGAAATTGTTCTCTGGAAAGGTAAGGAAATTGTCCTGCTGATTTCTTATCAGCTGGCTTATCAACACAAGATTGCATCACTTCCCCTCATTCCAGTTCCAACAGATGGTGATGGAATAACACACCTCTGATTACATTCTGCACTGTAACCCATCTCAGTGCTCCGGGCAGGATTTTCCACGCTGGTTCCCATGACCTTCTCCGAGTGGTCTCGGGGAACAAGAACTAAATGGAGCTGCTGGAGCTTGGATTTCACAGCTGGGATCACGCTCAGGGCAGCTGTCAAGGAATTATTCTGAGACTGGAAGGCTGGAGCCTGTCCTAACTCCTGTTAGGAATTTTCAGAGATATCCAGATGATGGAACGGGAAACAAATCCTCATTTATTGGTTGGACTCGATGATCTGAGAGCTTTGTCAGCCTTGATGATTCCCTGATTCTGTCCACAGATGATTCCAGGCTTGGAGCGTTTTCCTGAACTTTGGGGATTGGAAGTCAGGCTGGAAAGGTCAAGGGAAAAGCGCTGCATGAAAGAGTGGCACCCAAAAACTTCACATCTGAGAGAATCTAGGGATGCAGCAACTCCACAGAAAAAACATCCCTGGGAATGAGGGTGGATCACAAACTAAAAATAAACTGGCAGCATCTTAAAAGGAAGGGAAAAGATCCTAAAGGCAGAATCATTCCTGGTTCTGCTCCCTGCGTTTTGGGAAAGCTGGGAACAAGTCAGAGGCGAGAGCAGGACCAGGAATCATGGGAAACATCCCTGTGCTGCAAGAAAGATGGAGAAGAGGTGTGAAAACATCTTCTAATGAAACAGAGAAAGGGAGGGATCTGATCCCAGCGCTCACTTTGGAGAGGGCAGGAAATCCTGGGCTTGTGTCGCAGCTGTGGAGACCCAATTTAGACACGAGCAAAATCCAGTGCTGCAGATGATTCCCTGCTGGAATAGCTTGCCTGGGGATTAGGGGCGGAATCTGGAGACTTTTGAGGTTACACAAACACTGCCAGGAATGGTTTAGGGAGAGCAGATCCCGCCTTGGGGCTGGAGGTGAACCAGATCAGTGTCCCTCAACTTTTTCTGCAGAAGGAGCATCCAATCTCCTGGAAAAGCAGAACAGGAAACACATCGTGTGGCCTTGCCACAGTGGTTCCCCTTTATTTGGTTTTCCAAATAAAGATGGGATCAAACTTGGGATGCTCGTTGTTTATTTAAATTCTTCCCGATTTTACTTGCATGCATCCAGGGATTTCATATTTACATTTGTCTCCCAGGGTGTTGTGGTCCATAAAATACAGGCTGAGAAACGAGGAATGAGGTGACCTGAAGGGATTTAATTTCTGTTTCTGTGCACCTGCCAGGCAAGATTTGGGCTTTGCTGCCAGGGAATAAAGGACAGGACAAGAGGGAACGGCCTCAAACCATGACAGGGGAGGCTCAGGTTGGACACCAGCAGGAATTTCTCCATGGAAAGGGTGGTCAGGCACTGGCAGGAGCTGCCCAGGGGGGTTTGGAGTTCCCATCCCTGGAGGTGTCCCAGGAAGGCCTGGATGTGGCACTCAGAGCTCTGGGGACAAGGTGGGGATGGAGCACAGCCTGGACTCAATGGATTTGGAGGTCTTTTCCAACCTGAATGATTCTGGGATTCTGTGATTTAACCTCTTGGTTTTTGCCTTCTGTCACCTCCCTGTGTGGCACTGGGCCCTTCCAGGTGAGGGACACTTCCAGGATGGTGGCCACAGACCACGGGCTTGGGGTCATCTCTGTTCACACTGCAGTAGAACACAAGAACACTGCCCCTAAATTTGCTGATAAAAGTTTGTCTTCCCGTGGCAGGATTGTCCCTGGCCTGGTTTTCACCTTCAGCACCGTATCAAACAAACAAACCTGACACTTCACAGAGGAATCACAGGAAGATTTGAGTTGGAAGGGATGCATGCTCATCTCATTCCAGCCCCTGCCATCAGCAGGGACAACTCCCATTATCCCAGGTTGCTCCAAGCCTCGTTTCCAAGAGGAGATTCCAGAGGAGACTCAGATTTTGTCACCTTCCATGGGGTCAGCTCCAGGATGAAGGCCAGGCTGGAGCTTTAAGGTCCTTCCAACCCAAGTCTTTCCACGACTCCTCTGTAAAAAATGTCAGGTTTCTTTGTGTAACTCCAGAGGGAAAAGTGAAACCAAACAGATCCCGGGCGAGAATTCCTAATTGCTGACAGGGAGCTGCTTGGCAGCAGAGATATTTAGGGTTTGGTTGGGTGGATTCCGGTATTTTGTGGATATCAGGTGCCTCGTCTGCTTCTCACCTTCCCACCCAGCAAATCCTTTCAGCAGGACTGGGAGAGGACAGCTGGTGAAAAAGGGGAAAATCGTTTGTCTTCTGGAGAAGCCCTTCCCACTTTGGGGGCACAGGGATCCCAGCCTGGGCTGGACACGAGGGTTGTGTGCCTTTCCAGTTGGAGCCAACAAAACCAGCAGCAGAGAGGCCTCTCTGGGCTCTCCCTCGATGCCAGGCTTGGTTATTTGTGTGTGTGCACTCATGGATTAGTTGTAAAGCGATGCAGCACGGCCCGATGTCACACAATCCCCGCGGTGACATTGTTCTGGGGAAGGCCCCTGAGGAAGGGAAAAGCTGAGGGGAGAGGGAAGGAGAAGCCCGGGGAATCCAGCCCGACTGGTTGGGCTGCTGTAATCACATCCAAGGGGAGGATCTGGGGAGGAAGCAGCCAAATGTGGGATGGAAACCTGCTCCTTAATGCTGGAAAGGAGACAAATCGTGCCAGCTTAACCCTTTGGCTGCTGCTGCTGGGTGTTCCCAGCGCCCCCGATGCTGTGGCACTGGTTTAAATGGAGTTTAAGCACAGGCTGAGGATAAAGGAAGGAATTCCCTCCCTGGGAAACTCATGGCAGGGTGGGAAGGGTTAACCAGGAGCAGCTCTTCCGTCTGCTGGGAAGTGAAGTTGGATTTGTTTTGACTGGTTCACTTAATCTCTTGATGTGGAAGGAGAAGGAGCCGGCAACTCCCTTGTCTCCGGAGCTCACAGGGAAATTTGTCAGTGTAAATTGGTGATGGGGGATTGTTTTAACGAGCAGAGGGTGGGGCTGGGATCATGGACGGGGAGCAGAAGTTTTCCCCCTTTGTGTGACACAGAAAACCTTTTCTTTCAAGCTGAGGGTGAGAAAGGGACAGGCAGAACCTCCTCTGTCCCCCTCTGGTTCATCTTTGTCTGATTTTATTCTCAGGGAACTTTTCTAAGTCCTAAATCCCCAGGTTCTACTTCAGTTTTCCCTTAATATCCTGCTAAGCATCATTAGAATTGAAAGTTGTATGAAGAATGGGGATTTAAAAATATTCCTTAATTCACCGTGTCTGGAAAGACAGGGAGCTTTTTTTATTTGGCATTTCATCTCTCCAGGATCTCAGGAATGCCAATCCCACACTTTCTTCATTCTGACCTTCTTGGAGGTCTTGCAGAGGTGTCTGTGAGAAGGAGAAGAGTTATTTGCTTCCTGGAATTCATCCAAGGGAAAATAAATAAATAAAGAAGGAGTTATTCAAAATTATCAGGAAAGAAAATGCTTCTCAATTCCCTTCATCGGCACAGTGCATTTTAAATTATCATTCTGCCATTTGAGCCTAGATTTAGGGTGAGGAGGAAGCAGAGGGAAAAAAAAAAATCTGCATTTCTAATCTGTTTCATTCTGACAGGGGGAAGAAGGGAAACTGGACAGTAAAGCATTTATTTACCTTTTATAATAAAAAAAAAATACTGGAAGAAGATTTTTTCTTTCTATTTTAATATTAAATACGAATTTCTATATTCATATTTTATATATTTATATTTTTATTTATATGTATATTTGTATGTATATGTATGTGTATATGTATATGTATATTCATAATCATATTCATATTTATATTTATATTTAATTTTTGGAGGTCACAAAGGACTTAAATGCCCCTGAGGTTAAATGCAGACAAGGATGTGCAGAAGTGTGACTTGCAGAGAACAAGTTGGGAGCTGTGGAAAGGCAGCTCCAGGGAACGGTGTGTGCAAACAGCGCCTGGTTGGGAATGGCCAACCCCGAGAAGGAAACAAACTGGGAAAAGTTCCCCCAACAAGGGGAATTCCCCAAACCCTTCCGTTTTCCCTTTGAAAAGGAGGTGAGTTTGGGTCAAGGCTGCTCTTTGCTGTGCTGAGGAGGAGTTTCATGGAATTCCAGAGGTTGGGTTGGAAGGGATTTTAAAGTTCATCCCATCCCAACCCTTGGCATGGCAGGGACACCCTCCACCACCCCAGGCTGCTGCAACCTGGCCTTGGGACATTCTAGGGATGGAGCACCCACAGCTTTTCTGGGAATTCCACCCCCGGGCCTCCCCAGCCTGGCAGGGAAGGATTTCTCCCTAATATCCCATCTAAATCCCTCCTCTTGGAGTTTAATCCTTCCCCTTGTCCCGTTGCCACACACTCTGGCAGACAGGATGAAGCAAAATCCACATTCCCCCTCAGGAAAGCTCTCTCCAACCATCCCAGCTCTTTGCCCGCCATTCCCGCTGGGAATTCCCGCTGCTCCTGCAACCATCCCGGAGCTGCTCCACCTTTTCCAGGTGGCAGCGATTTTTGGGGATGAGCTCGGTCTCTTCACGGAGATGGCTGCGGGGCCCTTCCCTGCCCCGACCCTCACTCCCGCCCTGTTTGCTCAGCTCTGCAAAGCCATCCCTGCTTCCCTGAGTTCCTCCCACACGGATTCAACCCTCCTCTTGAGGTACCTGCCACAAGCTGTGGAAAAACCTTGGTGACTTGTGGAAAAACCTTGGTGATTTGTGGAAAAACCTTGGTGACTCTGCCGCCACCGCGGGGTTTTTTCGCCGTGAGGCGCGGGCAGCTCCGTTCGGTTTCCCTCTGCTCCGCCTCTCGTAGTGGGCCCGTGAGGGGGCCGGTGAGGAAAAATTACAAATTTTTGTGAGGCACTCTGAGATTGCAGTGCTGGGGGCCATGGAAGTGTCAGGGGAGAAGGAATCGGCAGTGGATTTATCCTTGGGGCCTCCTCCTGTAAAAACCCATCTGAGTCTCCTCCTTTCCGTGAGGGAAGCCAAGCTTCGGAGCCGGTTCCAGGAGAATGAGTGAGGTCTGGCCTAGGCTGCCCTGCATCCTTTGAGGATTAGAAATCGTTTTGTGGCTTCAGAGTTTCTTTTCATGCAGCCTCTCCGTTTGTTCTCAGCGTTCTGCTCCCTCGGAGTGAGTCACCAGGAGCTGCTGCTCGTGTGCTTTTCCTCGCCTCCTTTTAAGAAGCTGAATCTCCGGTTTCTCTGCACCTGAAACTCCTATTTTTATTTATTTATTTAATTAATTTTTTTTTTAAAAATTTTTTTTACAGTTTGACAAGTGTCCAATTTTTTTTTTTTAAAATTAAAATTTTTTCTTCCAGTTTAACAAGTGTCCTATTTTTTTTTTTTTTAAATTAAAAAAATTTTTTTTTTTTCCAGTTTGACAAGTGGACAGATAGCCAGAGAAGGAGGATCCTGGCGGATCTGCTGGAACGCTGCTCCTTGTCCCAGCAGAAATTCTGTGCCAAGCAGCTCCAGGCCCGAGTCCCCACTGAGGCCGTCGATTTTACCACGAGGCTCCCTCGAGTCCTGTCCTTATACATCTTTTCCTTCCTGGACCCACGGAGCCTCTGTCGATGTGCACAGGTAAAAAAAGCCAACACTTGCCTGGGGTTCAGAAAGCCAGGTCAAAGCAGTTTAAAATAAAAATAAAATAAAATAAAGGAAAACATTGATTTCTGGCGAAGGCAAAAGGTTTTCTGACTTGGCAGCCTGTGCCAAATGCTTAGGGATGCTCGTTCCTGGGATTCTAAATTAAACCAGATCATGGAAGTGAAGAGTAATTTTAAATGCTCAGCTGTAAAGCATTTTAAAAGTGGCATTTTCAAGATTTACTCCCAGATTATTCCCAGAAAGGAAGCCTGGTACTTCCTGAAAATCACATTCCTCTGAAACACCTTGCACTGTGTGCAGAGCCCTTAATTCTTTGAGAAATATTGGCTTGTGCTTTTGTAAAGAACAACACTTGAACCTTTAAGGAAAACCAGATCCTTTGAAACGCCTGAATGTCAAGTGTTGGATGTGGAGGAGCAGAAAATTACATATGGGCTTTGGAGCAAAATGATTAAGACTCCAAAAACCTGTTTGCATGCCACAAAATGCTGTGACATGCTGCCCAAAGTGGTTTTAAATTTATAAGTTTAGTTTTCAGCGACATTATTATTGCGCTAATGTAATATTCCATGTTATTTAAGAATATATAATAATCTCAGCTTGGTTAAAGCCTTGCTTTAGTCACTTTTCTCCAGCATTTCATGTGGATGCAACTCAAACTCTACGTGCTCAGGCAGGGAGACAAGAGGTTAGAAAATCACTTAGAATCACAGAATATCTTGAGTTGGAAGGGCCCCACATCATAAAGTCCTTGATAGCTTTAAGTGGATTAATCAAAGCTTTAAATGGAGCATTAACAGTGCAGAAGAACTGAATTCGTTCAGGGATAAGTGGGAATTACATCCCTGGCACAGAAATGCAAAAATCTCGGACGCTTTAAACCCCAAGGTTTTTCAACTGGCTGGGAAATTCGCAGGTGAGCTGGCACTGGAAGTACCTGTCAGAGCTGGATCAGCTGTGGATGCCGAAGTGCCTGCGTTTCGGGTGGTTCATCAACTTCTGCCCCACGCCCTTCGAGCAGGGCGTCTGGAAAAAACACTACATCGAGATGGTGAGGGAGCTGCACGTCACCAGGCCCAAGGTACAGCCCTGCCTGAGGCCCTGAGCTTTGGCTTTCCTGTTTTCCAGAATCTCTGCTGCGTTGGTAAATAACTCTGAGCTTCATCGAGAGTGGTAGCGAGTTCTCCTCTCGGCTCAGTCACACACAGCGATCCTTTCCCAGCCCCAGAACCAAGGACACCGTTGCAGCTTCAGGCCCAAAAAAGTGCAAACAGCAGCAAATTTGTGGGAGCAAACTGGGGGGATGGCACTGCATGGCCTGAAGCTGTAATTAGACAATTAACCCCAATATTGAAATGGACCAAAATTTATAAAAGTGTGAAAATTTGTGACTTGGAGTCCATCTTGGGTGTAGCCTCGGCCGGGCTCTTGCACTGCCCAAGGTGCATCCTTTTCAAGCTTTTTTAACAAATACCTACTTTATTTCTTTAAATGTCCAGCCTCTGTTCTAGGCAGGCTCCCCAGACACCTCCTCCATGGGTGTTTGTCCCCACTGGGAAAACTGGGGGGATCTGGCTCCCAGCCCCTCTGCCTCTTGATTTTTTTGGGATCCTCCTGCCCTGAATTCAAAGCTCAGCCTTTTAATTTAGAGCAAATTCTCCCAAAGGCTCTCTGTGGTTGATGGAGAGAAGCTGATGCACCTCAACAGCAGCTCGGCTCATTTTAATATGGATTATAGTTCTTGAGTGGTGACAAGCACTGCCAAGGTGCCTCTTTCTACCCACTGACCATAATGGAACCCCCAGAGACCAATTTTGAGTTAACCCTCAATTATTACAACTCGAAATTTAGGCCGATCTGATTTTCCTCATAGGCTAAAAACTTCTTTTCTTCTCTGCCCCTCTCCAATCAGACTCCTTCCAAGGACGAGTTCATCGTTATCGACGTGCAACCAGTAAAAAGCAACGTCCCAGAGAGGAAACTTTCCATGGCAGGACGAGGGGCAGCCAGGGGGAAAAAAGAGCTCCCTCCTTGGCGTTCATCCGACAGGAACCCCACGGACACGGTCCGGTACAACTACCTGGACAACTGCGACCCCATCGAGCAGTCCAGGCAGGCGTAAGAGCTTCATCTTTTTTCCTTTCCCCATGGCACAAGATTTTCCACGTCCTCTTCAGGCTCACTCTGCCCCTGTTGTGGTTGCAAACCCACTTTCCTGCTCTTTTGGCTCTTTTTTTTTTTTGGTTGGTTGGGTGGTTTTTTTGGGGTTTTTTTTGGGTTGGTTTTGGTTCAAAGCTGCCACTGCTTTGTGTCATTCCCGCACAGCTCGTCAGGCTGGAACTCCTGGGGGATGTTACAGAGCTGGAACGGGAGGAATTAGGACAAAGGTTTGTTGGAGAGGTTTTTTTTTTAATCAAGCTGCCAGGCTGAGAGGAATGTGTGGGTTTTGCAGGGCAGAGGAAGAATGAATTAATTGTGATGAAATATAATTCTATCGCTCCGAGGATCTCCTGGATGAGAGGAGGTTGGGATGATTGAGTTGCAGGGCAGGTGTAAGAGGGTGTCAGAGCATGGCAGTGATGAATGGTATTTGTGTCTGCACTGCCTGGATCCATCACTTCCTGGGCTCCCAGGATTATCCACATGGAAAAAAACCAAAAAGGCACTTCCCTCCCAAAGCAGAGTTTTGCACATGGATCTGTGTTAGGACTGCCACACAATGTTTTCCTTTGCCATCTCTGGCATCAGAGATTTTCCAGATCTTAGATCCAGGGTCAGTTTTCTGTGCATGGACAAGCCCAGGGAGGGTGTGGGAGTGACCTGTGGGAAGAGTTCACCCTTTTCATGTGTAAATCCCTGGAAACGCCACGATTCCCGATTCCCGAGGATCACCTCAGCCCAGCTGATGTGAAAAGGGCAACACTGTCATACAATCCAAGCCTGGCAAAGAGGCAACAGATCCCCTTGACCATTCCCTGGTTCCTGTGGGATTCCACGGACTCGCCACGCCGAGCACACCCGGAGCAGGAGATTCCTCTCCTCCGTGCCAACAAAAACCTTGGGAACCGACGGAGCCGCGACGAAAAGCACCCGGGTTGTGTTTGAGTAACTATCCAAGAGAGCCAAGATTATCCCTGCACCAGGGAACAATCAGCCCAGGAATTGCCCCAGCCAGGATCTGTTTGGCCAAAGCACTCTCGGAGCTCTTTCCCAGCGCGATTAACCCTGCCGGACCCAGCGCTCCTCCGGGGTGTTCCACAGAGCTCCCCGAGCCAAAGCCTTTTATGAATCACGCTTTAATCCGCGTCCCCTGGTCCTTGGATATTGCCCTACTTCAAAGAGCTTCCCAGTTTCCACCTCACCCTCTTTCTGTGGGATGTTTCCCAACTCCAACACCGCTTTTGGGTTGTGTTCTTTGAGGCTTTTAACCGAGTATTTTCACTTCCTGCTGCAGACGAACGTCCCTGATGATATTTTCCAGCCGTGCTCAATGGTTTTGTGTAGCAGCTCCCAGAGGTTTCTGTGAGGTTCAGGGTTCTCTCCTGCTGTTCCTGTGAGGTTTAGGATTCTCCTGTGCCATGAAGAAGAGTTTAAAAGCGGCCTGTCCCGGCGCTGAGCTGCGGCTGCGGCCGAGAACCAGGTGAAAACAATTCACCTGAAATAATGGAACAGTAAATAATAAATACACTCCCCGTTTGTCTCTCCCGAGTGAGATCCCAGCCTCTCTCTCCATTCGTGGAGAACGTTTTAATGCCGAGTGTTCCAATTGCAAATCTGCCATTTATCCGCAATTACAGAGGATTATTGTGAGGAATTCTGTAAGATTTGCCTGTTTATCAAGGATCTGCCTTTAATATCACTTAAGCTGCAGGTAATTGCTGGTGCTCAGGCTCATCTGTGCTGATTATTCAGCAGCACAGGTGCCACATTTCAGGTACTGACCCAGCCTCCTACTACCACAACGATGTTCTGGTGCTTCTTTTCCACGGACACTTTGCTGTCCCTTCCCAAAAAAAATCCTCCCACTGAGGCTTTGTGTTGTGTTCTCCACTTTTTGGGAATGGGAATTCAGCTCTTCAGCTGGATCCCCGGAGCAGGGGGGCACCGCCTTGAGCGTCCCTCAGGTTTTGGTGGGGGTGGCAGGAAAACGTCACTGTGGTCCTGGTGTCCCTCTGGGATGCCAAAACTTGGTTTGGAGTCTCCCAGGAATCCACCTCAATGCAGGCAGACCCTGCTTGACCAGGGCTCAGCTTGGAAGGCAGAAGAGAATCCCAAGATAAAAATCTCCGACCCCGCCGGCGATTCCAGGTTCTCCTTCAGACGAGGAGCCGGATTCCCGGAGCTCAAGGGCAAAACAACCTCTCCTCATGTAAAATGGATGTCAGGAGGAACGAGGTCGCTGTAAAACGAGATCCTGAAACAATAGAAGCCATTTCCCGGGGTTTGCCAAAGGGAATCTGGGAGAGGTTTTTTCCGCAGGCTGAGCGCACGTGGAAAGGACCAGGGGTGAGGGTTTCCTTGAGGCCGTGGCAGAAACTCAAGTGGTGGTGGAGTGGAAAGGGCTGGAGGGAGCTCTTCTAGCCCAGCAGCTTGACTGGGAATCCCAACAAAGCCTTTTTTAACCCGTTTGAGTGCCGCGGAAAACCGGAGCTGTGGAGAATTCCTCGTGAATAAACAGGATCAGATCAAAGGAAAACCTGACGCCAGCATCAAAGCAACTGTGAGACGAGTCACCAGCTGCTACCTTGACTCCAAGTTAATCTCCCTAATTCCAGGTTGGATTTTGCAGAATTTAAGAGGCAATCAACCAGAAACAAGTTTTTCCTAACTCTTGGGCCAGGTTAAAATCTCCTCGGAATTCAACCTCACTCTGCAGTTGTTTTCTGGTCGAGAGGGAGGGGAGGACTCTGCTGCTCATCACACATCAAGGTGAAATATTGACATTTAAATGGCAGAGTTCATGGAATTCCAGAGTAGTCTGGGTGGAAAGAGACATTAAAATTCATCCAGTTCTAACCCTGACACCTTCCACTATTCCATGTAGCTCCAACCCCTGTCCAACCTGGCTTTGGACACTTCCAGAGATCCAGACCAGCCACAGCTTCTCTGGGAATTCCAGACCAGGGCCTCCCCACCCTCACAGTGAAGGATTTTTTTCCTAATATTTCATCTAAATCTCTCCTCTTTTAGTGTAAAACTAGCTGTGGAAAAAGTCACTTCTTGTCGTCTGTGATGCCAAAGAGTTTTCATCTGCTTCTTGTTTGGCCTTTTGAGTCATCAGCTGCCTTCTCCCTTCCACAGCAGCACCAAAACAACACTTCTGAGAATTCCTAGCAGAGGACTCATCCTTATTTAGCCAAAAAAATGGGAAATAAGGGAAGCAGAACGAGCTACAGTCAATTCTCAGTTAGGCAGTGCAGCGGAAATGGAGTCCTCTAAGTGGAAATACAAAACATATTCTGCTGGCTGAGAGACCAGAAATGACTCTTTAGCTTTGAAAAACAGATCAATACATTTCCAGACAGCAGCTGGGTGAGGCCAGTGCCCACTGGGGAGAACAATTACTCTGTGCCACAGCCGGGGAGTGCCCAGAAAATGGGGTTCATTTGCAATCCGGATCATCATCATTGAAACCCCTATATCTTTTGTTTCTGCTGGATTTCTTTGCTTGTTGCTCAGAAAGGCAGGAGTTTGTACCCTAAAAACTGTGCCCAGGAGCTCAGTGAAAACCCCTCTGGCAGTGTGAAGGAGATGGGACAGAGATCCCCCAGTAAATTCCCTGTGGGGTTTTGGGTTTGGTTGGGACAGTGTGGGAAAAAGCTTCTCAGTCACTGAGGAGGGAAATTAAGAATAGCAACGATCAGACGTGCAGCCAAGGGAGTGGTGAGGTGATAGAGAAGGGAGACAGACAGAGCTGAATTACAAATTGCCTGGAAGGGGTTATCAAAATCCCTCAACAGAATTATAGCTGTGACTGTCGGTGTTGTAATTTATCGCAGCGATGGTTTCTGGTAGGTCTGGTTTGTTTTCTGCCTGAATTTGTCCAAGCAGCATTTTGTTAGAGAGAAAAAAATAACCAAAAACAAAAAAACCAAAAAACAACCCTTCAGAGATCAGCAAGGAAGAATTTGCCTCTCTGGGCACAGAGAAATATTGCAAAGGGGAAGTGAAAGATTTTTATCTAAAGCATAGAGTCGAGTTAGGAAATTTTTCCGTGGGGCTCCGATCCGCCTTGCAGAGGCCCAGGAGGGCGTTTCTGTCAGGCCCTGCGCGCACAGTTCTGCTGGGAAGGCATCTGCTGTTTGTCAATAAATCAAAAAAAAAAAAAAAAAAAGAAATCCTTTGCCTCCCACTTGATCATGAATAATGAATTCCGATTCCATCCGAGTGCTGGAGCCCCGCCAAGAGCGCGGCCTCGTGCCTCAAGACAGGGCCCTGCTACTTCTCACGACAACGGCTCCGCCAAAAACGCCAGGTCCTTCCCCCCCCTCCCCAGCCTTGGGTAATTTATGGCCACGGGCTGGCTCTAAAAAACAGTTGCATATTGTCCTGGAGTGTTTACCCAACGAGAAAATAATTACTTTCAGTAATTGTTCTGTCAGCGGCGGCCCAGGCCCCGTTCCTGACAAAGAGGGGCTCGCTCGCGTGAGAAGGACTCGGAGCGGCCCCGTCCTCCTGGATCCCCACGCTTGTCTCTCCCTTTTTGTGCTGCTGGAAAGCCAGCCCAGCTCCTCGTGGGTGTGTGGGAGTCAAAAAAAAAACCCTTAAGGGAGGAAAACGGGGTGAGAAACAGGGAGTTCAGCACTGGGAGTGAGATCTCCTTCCATTTTCCTGACCCGGAGCTGGTGTTGTGGGGGTGACCTGACACCACGATTTGGACACCAGAACACAGCAGCAGATACCTAAATTTGCAATAACGATTTACAATAATGATTTACAATAATAATAATTTACAATAATAATTTACGGTAATATTTTGCAATATTATTTACAGTCACAAGGCCAGGGCTGCCTCCTACCCAAAGGTCACAGCATGGTCGAGGATGGAAAACACCTTTAAGATCACGGAGTCCAACCAGAACCTGGGCACTGCCAGGTCCAGCAAAATGACCAATTCATTCCCAGCTGGAATATTTTGGGTTGAATTTCCTCCCTTGGCTTGTTTGTGTTTATAAAGGGATTGGGGTTTTCTTCAATTTCCTATTTGAAATAATGCTGGATTTGACTTTACGGTCCTGGACTGAGATGAGGGACTGCTGGACACGTGCTGGAGTTGTGTGTGCATTATGTGGTGTGATCCTGGCTTTTTAGAGGATAAAATCTGCTTTTAGAGTCCAGTTTCACCCTTTATCTCCATGGGTTTGTATTCCTACTGTGCTTTTTTAGCTGCCCGGAGACACTGGGAGAACCACTCAGAGCTTCTGCTTAAAATTCCCAGATTCCATAAGCACAGAATTTGAATGTGGAATGAATGCCTTCAGATAATGAACCTGCCCGAGTGCTCAGAAATATTGCCTCAGAGTCTGGATTTTACTCCTGATATTGGAAAAAAATGTGGCAGCTGGCCATGTTCCAGAGCAATTTGCTTAATTTTCTCACTCTGGAATGTTCCTGTTCTGCCAGTTAATTGTGTTGGGTTTAATAGCAGCTGCATGTAATACCAAAAAGATGCAAATTCATGTATAGAACTCTTTGGCTACAAAAACACTGAATAAACACCTTGCTGGAGGGGCAGCATCCCCAGCCCTTTTTTTACACTTCAGGTCACACAGACTTCACTGAAAACTCCCAAATCGATTCAGCTCCACTTCTTTTCTGTGAATTTCCCTAAGGAGCTGTAACATTTTAGGCAGACTTAGCTTGAATCACTGAGTCCCGAGCTCGAGTGCCAGAATTTATCACAACTTTAAAAAAAAAAAAAAAAATTATAAAAATCGAGTTCCCACCTCCCCCTTAGCCCTGGTAGCTGACTGTGCAAGATAAAAATGTGTCTTTTCAGGCGGCGATACCCCAAAAGAATTTCATTTTTATCACCCTCAGGCCAGCAAGCACAGAGCATTTATTATCAGTAAATTAAATGCATTTATTGATACTCTTGTGTTCTGCTCTGCAGCAGGAGGAAGGGAGGAGGGCAAACCCCAGACCTGAGCAGGCAGGCGGCTGAGAGGAAGAAGAGAGGAGCTCGTGGATCTGCTCAGCTCAGGAAGGTGAAATCCCTGGCAAGTGTCACCAGCCCGTGATTCCAGCACCCAGGGCACTGTCAGGCACCCCCAGGGATGTTTGAGCTTGGAGTTTTTCCCTCAGGGAAATGCTGCTGAGAGGACACCTGGGCAGGAGGAGGGCACAAAGCCCCCCTGGAGCATCCGGATGTGGATGTGGGTGGGAAAGGGGCAGCGCAGTCAGTGCAGAGAGTGACCCCGTTATTTATCTGCTCCTCCCTCTCCTTGCTACGCCAAAAAAATCTCTTCCCATGGTTTTTACAAAGTGCTGTCGCAGTTCTTTTGGGACTCTTGCATCTCTTCCCAAAATTTCACAGCTTTGGATCGCCGCGGTTCCGTGTCCGTTCATCCTCCGTGCCCTGAGCCCGAGCGAAACGGCCCCAAACCTCAGCACTGAGGGCTCTTTGTGCTCAGGGCTGCTAAAACAGGGAATCCTCCCGTGAAAGGAGCCCAGGGAAGTCATTCCAGAAAGCTCCACGGGTTTTTGTGGGTCTGGAAACAAATGAGTGCCGGGAAAAGGCCGCGCCGACGAGCGCCTCGGGGTTCTGGGAGCAGAGCTGGTGTTCCCTGAGCCACGGAAGGCAGGCTAAGAAAGGGTTACATGAAAGAGAGGCATTGTCTCCCAGATGGGGAGGCATCCTCCTGACCCAAATACAGCCTTGCATGCAAGGAAATGGATTCTGGCACCGTTGGAGAGCAGAAAATGTCATTATTCAGACTCTGCCTCGCGGTTTGCGCTCTCTGGAGATCATTTGTCTTCACAAGGGTTCAGCCCACCACAACTTCCACGATTTCAAGTGGTTTTATTGCCAGGCCAGGGGTGAAAGGATCTCATTTTGGAGTAAAAATTAGGTGAATTTGGTTTTCTTGCCCTGGATTTTAGGGAAGATATGTGAATTTTGAAGTTAATTACCCCCACAGCCCCAAGCAGGAAGCATTTAAGTGATAAAAACCTCGGAGAATCACGGAAATGTTGAAGTTGGAAAAGAACTTTAAGATCATCAGGCCCGACCATTCCCAGCACTGCCAAGGCCACCACTGATCCATGTCCCCAAGTGTCACTTCCATAGAGATTTTTAATTCCTCCAGGGATGGGGACTCCATTGGATCCCTGGGCAGCTGTGCCAGGGCCAGGCAGCACTAGAAACAATAAAACCAAAGATTAAACCAGGCAGATGCATAAGGAAAAGTAAAAAAAAAAAAAATAAATAAATATAATTCTCTAGGAATAATCCAAAATTAATTTCCATTCCTTATTAAAGGTAGCATTGGGAAACCTGGTTGAAATGAAAGACTTTTGAAAAGGCTCCTATTTAATCAAGTCTAAATGAAGAGGCTTAATGTGCAAATCTTGCAGCAAATCCTTGGAAGAAGAATAGCCTGGGATGAAAGAATAAATGCCCAGGGCGAGCAAACACCGAGTCAAATTAAAATAAAACCCTCAAACAGACCAAAGATCCAAGTGCAGAGCGTAGGTGAGAATAAAGAATATTACAGCCAGCAATGAAGATGTAAAAAAAGGGTTCTTAGATGGAGCTCCCAGCTCAGGAGGCTCCTAATTAAGAACAAACACCTAATTAAGGGGGCATCCACTGGCTCCGTGTTTCCACGTGGTGAGTGAGAAAAACCTGGGAGGCTTTGGAGTTTGTTACTAATCGTGGAAAGCAGAAAATGTGGCCAGGCTCGCTCTTCATTTGGAATAAATTAAAGTCCATTGGCCCAATTAGAATAAATAGTAAATTGCAGCGAATGAAGTTAATTAGGTTTGGAATGAAGGGCCACATTCTGCACGTGGAACCCCCCCATGTCTGTGCAGGGAATTCCTGCCCTCTCTTTTTCCAGGGAAATGCTTCAAGGATACTCCAAGGATGCCACGCAGGCCAGGAGCTGTGAATTCTGAGCCCAGCGCCCTTCCCACGAGTCCTTCCCAGCAAATTCCCAGATATTTTATGGGGAAGGTAAAACTGGGTGGATCAATGGCAGCAGCGAGGGGCTGGGTCTGCCTTGGTCTCCTCCAGACGCTGCCCCACCCTCCCAGCTGCTCCCAAATTATTTTTAGTCCTCTGAAAATGATTTTTAGTCTTTAAATAACGTCTTGTTGACAGGATCAGTCGTCCCGTGCCCCTAAGGTGACGAGATTGCAGGATCTGAAGGCAGGAGTGCATTTTTTTCCACGGCATTTTGATGGGGAATTGGTGTTCTGAGTTAAAATCCCATTTCCAGGAGGTGGGAATAGCCAACAGGAAAATCCAGGATTCCCAGAACACAGTTCTGTGCAATGTGTGTTTCTATTTTATAAACCTCACTTTGAATTTTCTCTATTCAACATAATGTTTGTTCTCTATTCTTACCAAAAAATTTGGATCAGTCAAAAAAAAACCCCCAAAAACCAACAAATTCCAAGCTGTTATTTTCCAGAATCTAGGTTTTTTTATTTTTAATTTTAGGCATCTTTCTCAAAGAATAAACTGGGTTGTTAAGATTTTTTTTTTCTTTTGCCTTGATTTTCATACTAAATAAAAGTTAAACTTCATCCTTTACACTTGTGAGTCTTCAAACACTGAGCAAGGCTGGGTATGTGCACAGGGGAGAATTTGGGCATTAAAATATTTATTGCTGTGGAGAATTAATTAATATGGGTTTAACTTTACTGGCACCAATTTCTAATTGGGTCCTTCTGTCCTTAAGGTAGATTTGCACCACAGCACAGCACAAATAAAGCAGATTACAGCTGTGTTTTTCAGGAATAGCATTAAGGGATATAATTTAGGAATAAAATTTATAGAATCAATATTTATTGATATTGTTCTATAGAATCGATAGAATATCATTTAGGAATAAAATTTATAGAATGTATAGAATTTCTCAGTGGATTCCAATGTTTTTAGTCCCTCTGATGCTGCTGGGATGATGATTTCTGTTCTCTTTTTTCTCTTTTCTCTTTTCTTT
>VWYI01017727.1:6940-39447 GCA_013399455.1 Anthoscopus minutus
CCCACTGGAAGAAAGAAAAACTTTCTTCTTGGCCAAGCAGAATGCAAGAAGCAAGTTCTTAAATCTACTATAATCAGATTTTTTTAAAAAAATAAAATCTCAGGGGCTGGAGGGTGGCGAGGGTAGGGAAAAAAATTAAAATGGGGGGGTACACAAACATATCCAGAAATTACATTTGTAATTTCAAAATACTAAACTTACAAAATCTTGAATCGGAAGTATAAGTGGTGAAGCAGACAGTGGTGTCTCGTTCCTTTCTCACCTCTCCTTTCCTGATACACATACCTGTAATTTAGGCTGTCAGCATTTTTGCACATTCCTAAGACAAAGTTCAAAATGTGACTTAGCATTCCAGGCCTAGAGGAGGAAGAATAACACAGAAGCTGGATGAAAGCCTGAGATGTTTCCAGGAAGATGCCTGGATAAATGGTGCCAAGCATTAGAAGTATAAGACACTGGTGAGGTGAAAGAGGAATGTGTCAGAGGCTCTGTGCAGAGGAGGAACACAAGAGCACTGCAGCAATGGGAGGACTTCTGGACAAGTCCTTCAGTGAAAATGTAAGAAGGGACTGTAGTGAAATGGGGAATAGGGTTTTTGCATTTGACACAATATTGACTTAGTATTGGCATTTTCCAGATTAAGGGCTTTTAAATATCTGATTTTTTTGTGTGTGTGTAGGGAAAAAGCTTCATTTGTTTGCTCTTACTGCTAATCCTATGGTTCCAACAAGGCCAACTTCATGGATTTTCCACTCATGCTTAGTTTAATTATAATTTCTTATGGTTTATCTTAAATAGAAGTTCCTAGAGGAAAAATAAAGATGCAAAAGGAATAAATGGGATGGCATCATGATGACCTCCCGCCATGACTTGGGGGCTGCTTTCAGAGTTACCAAGACTTTCAGCTTTCAGAAGAGTGTATGAATTCATTGCTGAGATAAAAATCCTCATGTAAGTGGATGATATCTATACCTAACTTGAAAATACAGCTGTATCTTCTAAACCTCTGAATATTTTCAAAAACACTATGAATGAGGTTTGTGTCCCTCATTAACATTCAACAGAGGCAATCAGTATGGCTTTTCATATTTTTCAAATAGGGAAATTATGAAACCTAAGGAACTTCTTTCAGCTTTTGCTGATTTCATTGTTAAGAAATAACTTACTTATTTTTCACAATTTAACATTTTTTTAAATGTCCTTAAAGTTCCATGGTCTGCTTGTAGTGCTCTCTATCATAAACTTGAAGCAATATAATACCATTGCCCTTTAATAAAAAACAGGCATTTTAGCAATTAAATTTGCTCATGTTTTATCATATATTAGCTCATTATTATTTTCTCATTTTAGTTTATGCTGATTTTGGTGTACAATGTCTTTAGTGAGACTTTTTGTTACTGTTTCTGGTAGGGCAAGTAAAGCTGAAGGAAGTAGAAACATCCTGGTGTTGTCTGAGCGACTAAATTCCTGATCAATAGTGTGATAAAGGCTTCCACAGGAACATAAAATGCAGTTCCTAGAAAAGCTGTTCCCCTGCCATACTCAGCAGTGAAAGCATTATGACAATGCCCATTTATCAGGAACAGTCAAGGTATAGAAACTCAACGGGGTCTTGTGTCTTAGGCGTTAGGGATACCAGCCCTAGAAGGACTAAACCATTGTGTATTGCTATGTATTGAGCCTCCTTCCAGGTGGCAAACAGCTGCACCTTTTTATAAATCTTCAAAAATAAATTTGAAGTGCTTGCTTTCAGCCGATAAGTGTTATATTTAATTGAACCATTCTGCGAATGTTATAGCTCAGGCACCCAGAAAGATGGTGAATATTTATTATATTTGTTTTGTATTTCCACTGGTCAGCAGAATAATGAAATTCCTTAACTACTTCTCTTTAACTTGCCTGAAGAAAGCACGGTATGTTGCTAAATCGCTTTTCACTAGCCCTGCCAAGAAACAACTTTAATCCTTGTTAGAAAATTGCAGAGTCTGGGCCTGACAAAGAGCTCATGCCTGGTGCATTGTGAGTGCTGGGAGCGGGGCAAGGGGAGCCCTTTACAGCTGCGTGCCTCCAGCCCGTCTGAGCTGGACTATTTAGGAGAGGAGGTTTGTCAATTCCTCCTGACAATGGAACGAGTTTTTCAGTGCCTGTAGCTGCGCCGAGCCCCGTTGGGGATCAATGCTGGCCATTCAAGCTGCACCCTCTTTCATTGCTTTGGTTTGTTAATTTAAGACTAAAGGTCTGCTGAGGGGGTTTAGGGTGTTTAAGAAAGCTGATGAACTGTTTAAGAAATCTGATGAACTGAGAGCGTTTATAGCCCTGGTGTGGCAACTATTGGCACTGAGGGAGCTGTGTCCTTGTTGACCCTCTTGTTATTAAAAATGCACAAGTGCTGCGCTTCTCAATATTTCAACACTCTTTCATTGTCAATACCACCTTCTGAGCCCTTCAGCTTGTTGCTTGCTCTAAAGATCTTCTTAGATTGGGTTTGAAAACTTCACCTTAAACACTAGATTAGACTGATGTTCTGTTTTCCGTGCTCCTGTTGATTTGTTGAACCTTCCCAGGGCTGGAAAGCAAGTAGCAGCTTGATGGGGAGACGGGCTGCTAATATGATTTACCAGTGTACAGTCATGCACAATAAGTGTGAATGAATACAAGGGTCTCACAGAGTCAACCCTAGCCTTTCCTTTTCTCTTATTTTTTACTTTGAAAGAGGTATCTCAGGAAAATGAAGTGAGTAATGCATGCCCTTACAGGAGCTGGATGGGCTGTGACAAAGGAGAGAGGAGAAAATAGCTAGGCAAACATTTTTATTAAAGTGGTTGGCTGCTGTTATTTGCTGATTTGGAAAAATAGATCATAAGCACTTACTGCTTTACTCTTGCATAAACAACAGTGAAGAATATGGCAGTAGTACCATATAATGAACAACTGCAAGGGATGTATTGTCTTTTCACTGCTATTGTTACTAATGGGAAAGTCACTTTTTCCTAAAACTAGTTAAAAGCAATTGTTGTTGTTGTTGTTGCTGCTGTTGTTTTCACTGGGTAATCTCAAGTCAGTTATCCAATCATTGAAGATTTGGGGTTTGCAATAAATTGCCATCAGTAACAGTAGATCCTTCCCTGCCTCTCTAACATGCTTATGGTTGTCAAAATGTGTGGCCTCGGATTCTCTGAGAGGAAATTGCAGTGCTGTGCTTTTTAACAGACTCAAAACAAAGTTATAGGGAAATCTTTATTTTCTTGTTATGAAGTCCAGCAGATTTAAGTTCATGAAACTTCAGCCTATACTAAGTCCTCAATACTAGTGGATATAAGACCAATTATTAACAAGAATCCTACCTACAAGTACCTCTGTGAGGATTCTAAAAATATACTGGATGTGATTTTTATTAAAAAGATGGTGATAATTAAAAATAAAAAATTTTTTTTTCTAGTAAAACAGCAGTCATATTTTTTCTGAACAAGATATGTTGACAGAAGAGCAAGTACTGTAGTATTATTTCACAATCGCCAAATTAAGCATTTGTACTGAAAGTTTATTGCATCAAAGCTAGTCAGGAAAACATATTATATTGCTTTCGTTCATTAAGTTGAGTAGAAAATTAATTTCCTCCAGTCCCTTAGCTTTGTTTTCAGTGCATGTAAGAATAATACAAGTATACAGAGTCAAAGTTTTACTGAATCCATCTTAAATAAGTTTCCTTACCGGGCTTTAAAACATTTTGCCAGAAAACTGGAACAGTCTATTGTCAGTAATCTGTCGCTGTCAGTATTGTTGCATGGGAATACCAGTCTCAGAATTTTCAACCCTATCTGTAAGGTTGTCTGTCTGAGCAAGTTTGAGCTCATTGTGCTTGCTACTTGATACAAACAAAATACATAACAGATGCCTTACTGGAAGAATATCAGTTTTCAAAAAGCTCCCCTACTAAAATAGTTCCCTTTACCAGGATTGTGTTTACAATTAAAAACAGTAGAGTCTGAGTGATATTATAATTTCTTGGCTTATCTTGTTGCATTTGGATAGAATGTTTGATGTAGGAATTTTTATGTTTATTTAGATCAGTAGAGTTTCCCAATTAATAAGCACAATTGTATTTTATTTTCTAGTCATCTGTATACATACAACACCTGTCATATAGTTTACCACTTAGTAACAAATCTGTCTCATTAAAATATTTTCCTTACTTGTAAAGGAAGTCAATAACAGCATGCATGTTAGGGATGAAATAATATAAATAGGATAAGAATGTCATTCAGTGATTTAAAAACAGTATTTTATGGATATCTAATCAGTCCCAAATTTTAGTGACTAAATCAAATTACTTTTATGAAATATGTAGTTGTCTGCCTTTTTTGTGGTTCATTTTTTCACTTCTGTAAAATAGTAAATTAATAGGAGAAACTCTAAAAAGTAGAAGTAATTTATTTTCAGTAATTTATAATTAAAATAAAATTAACACATTCAAAAAATAAACAGAAGAATTATTATACGAATATCTAATTTCAAACTTACCTTAAAACTGATCAATATAATGTGATGAGACCATTCCCTGTAAGCAAAAGGTATTTGTAATTATTAACTGTATGTCTTTCAAGCTTTTTACAGAGAGCTAACATTTTGATGGAAGAATTATATTTCTTACTTTTGTTACATCCAGTAGCAAGTAATTTGTCTTCAGCATATATTTTCAGTATATATTTTATTTTATTTGTTCATGTGGAGGTGGATAATGAGACATGTTAGATACTTCCTTTGAATTATTTTCACAAAATATACCTGCCTAACATGATGCATTTTAAAATATGCACATGATTTTCTCTCTTTGCATCTCTCTGTATTTTGCAAAGACACAGAGAATTGTATTAGAAAAGAATTTAAGCCTCTTTTCTGTGGGAAAAGAGACTAGAAACAGAGCTATGACACAAACTCCTTTAATCCCTCACTGTTAAAATGAAAAAAAAATCCCTTCCTTTTTACAGTTTGACTAAATGACATTTGGTTGTCATTTTACAGGAGGGGGGAAAATGCTACAACTATATTTAGTAAAATCTTTTCTAATCCAGTTAATGTGAAAGAACTATTACAGTAGGTGTTTGGAAATGAGCATTTTTTACAGTAACATAGACACCAACAGCAGAGGGCTTATTCTTAACCCATCCATTTATGAAGTGTTGGGTGAAAACATACCCATGCCCAAGACATAAAAAGGAAATAAGGTAGGCTGTAATTATAATTAGTAATTAATGTAAACCAAAATCTTAATATGGTTCTTTTGGGGAGGGTGGAGTAGTGTTTTGAACATATATTGAAAACAATTTCCAGGGATTTTTGATATTTTTTTACTTAATGATGAAGTGATTTAAAATTTAAAAAAAAAACCAAAAAGAAAAAGACAAATTTCTTATTCTCTGGTGCTGTTTTCCTGTTTGGATTGAAAAATCTAGTTAGGGTAAATTCTCTCTCAAGATACTCTACCTATCTCTATCCTTGCTGTTGTAGCTGTCAATTCTCTCCTGTAATTGTATCTTTAATATCCATTCTCACTGACAGATAACAAAGTGCATAACGCTATTTTGCTTGAACATGTTGTAACTAAAGATAAAATGGCAGGTGCTAATTCATGTAAAGAATGGTTTAGGTCAAGTTATTTGATTTCCTACTGACCCATGCAATTCTCATAACGGGAAATTATATCATTGTTGACTTCAAGTGCTGATCTGTGATCATTTCAAAGTGTTTTATTACCTCTCATTACCAAATCTGTTAAATGAATACTGCAGGGTTATTTGATGGTGTTTGTTGTTGGTTTTTTTTTATCCTTCTTTTCAGCAATGGTATAGCAACTCCATGAAAGTCATATGCATGTGGTTGGCTGACAGATTAGACGTTCAGCTTCACATCTACCAGCTGAAGACTCTCATCAAGATAGTGAAGGTAAATAAAATATGTTTGCATTAGACTGCATAGTCAAGAGAGCAAAATAATAAAGTAATACCATGGATGATCAACCCAGAAGTTAGAAAATGTGGAATAAAGTTGTAAACTTATATAGTTTTAGGTTGGTTTTTTTTTCCCCACAGCTATGGTAAATTCCAGAAGTAAAATAACTTGTTAAACTCCTTAATGTTAATTATATGTACACTAGTATTTGTCATAAATTCTGAACTTTGAGACAACTAAGATAGTTCCAATGAATTTTGCATTTAGATGTACAGCACTGCTATATGATTATTCTTACTAAATTATTATTTGTATTGTTACTGATTTTTTGTTTAAGCTGAATAATTTCAGTTATGTTCCTTCTCCATTTTCCCTCTTCTCCTAAAAAAAAGGAGCTATTTTCTTTTATATGCACATGTAATTACTAGGCTTAATTGAAAACAGTATTCAGTGTATTAGATAACATTTTCTAATCTTTCATAATCAGGGATAAGTATCAATAGAAATACCAATCCCTCCACTTCAGTTGTTTACATTGGCCAAAGTCAAATGCTTCCAAGCAGAGTGTAACAATGGCAATTATGGGTTAACCTACCATAAAAGAGAGTTTCCTCCTAAGTCCCTTTCAGATCTCAGTTGATACCCTTAGGCAAGAGACAGAGAACCATTTCAGATATTTTCTTTTTAATTCTGTCTTGTTTAACTTTGGAATTCTTGTTATCTGTACAAATGTGGAGTAAGAAACACCTGTTGTCAGTGGTGACCTTGATTTCATAAAAATATTTTCTCATGAAGTTCATGCAAGACTATAAAGTCAAAAGCATTTTAACTCCTGGGCACTGGAATTGCAACTGCAGCTTTCAGGATTCACTAGCAAAAGGGAACAGAACAGAGAGAAATGCAAGAAAACAGTCATAATAATGATGGTGTCATGGCTCCTTGAAACACCTAAGCTTAGCTTTGCTGGTTTTAACTGATATAACTGGTTTTAACTGACCTTGACTGATTTCTCTGGGAGCGGGATTTGGCTCTTCACTTGATTGTGTGCCCAAATGGCAAAAGCAGTTTGCTGTTCCTTGTTGAAATGACTGGCTTTTGTGAAAGGTTTAATGCTATTCTCAAGTAAATCACAGAATCATAAAATAGTTTGGGCTGGAAGCGGCCTTAAATATTGTCTTACTCCAACCCCTCTGCCATGGGCAGGGATACCTCTCACTAGACCAGGCTGCTCAGAGCTCCATCCAGCCTGGCTTTGAAGACTTCCAGTGACAGGGCATCCACAACGTACCTGGGCAACCTATTCCAGTGCCTCACCACCCTCACAGTAAAGACTTTTACAAATCTCTAATTCAAACCTACTCTCAGTTTGAATCCATTCCCTCTTGTTCTATCACTCCATGTCCTTGTAAAAAGTCCCTTTCCAAGGTACTTATCATCCTCTGAGGAAGAAGAAAGGCATTAGAGGATCTAAAACCTCTGCCCCATGAGATCTAAAAATGGGCAGGTTGACTTGTACAAGAGAAATATCACCAGGGAGATTAAAGGAAACTCTTAAAAAACTGAATTTCAGGTGAATTCCCTCTGCCACCTGGTACACTGGCTAGCCTTGTTCAAAAGCAGGAGGTTCCCACTGGAGGTGGGAACACTGCTTCTAGCAGAGGCCTTTCTGTGCCCATATACCTGCTTTGCTCTGCATGCAAATTCCAATTGTTATTCCATGGCACCTTCTGTGGATATTAAAGACTGAAGAAGATAATGTCAATCATATTGGTTCTGGAAAACAGAACATTTTGTGGACCTTGGTTTCGGGGGTGAAGATAGAACTAATAAAACAGGAACTTGGCTGACAGAAGGCAGCTAGGAGATTCAAAACAATGGCTCAAGAAGAGTATCATAAGAAACTTTGTCTGCTCCAGCCCAGCTGTGGAGAGACATGGGGAGGCACAGCTCCTCCAAACTAGAGTGAATGAAGGCACTTTTGTGTTTGCTTTAGGAAAAAACAAACAAACCCAAAACAAACAAACAAACAAAACCAAAACAAACAAAACAGGAAAAAAACACACACCAAAAAAAAAACCAAAACAAGGAAGCTATATTTCACCTCTTAAAATATTTTTTAAAAATAAATCTAAAAAATATATAAAAACCCAGTCAAACCCCAAATAGGAGGTCATTTTTGAAGGACACAGGATGAGTAAGAGAAATACAGTTCTTTCAGATTTGATGCAATAAGAGTAGTAGCATTATTAAGAAAGCCTAGAAGAAGAAACACTGTTCCCTTTATTCTCTTTAAAGGCTTATGACAGCATTAGATGTCTGAGACACGTGCAGAAGGATGTGACTAAAGAAGGGTCAAGGACAAAGAAAGTTAGGGAGAAATGAAAAATTAAGCTTGGAAATGAACATTATTATCCTGCAAAACCATGTCAAGCGAAGAGTAATGTCGGAAACCCAGAGTGCTGGTCTGAGAATGGGAAGAATACAATGTAAAAGTGAAGGAAATTGCTGTAGGACCCGTTAACAGCATCAAAGCAAATTGAATGCACGGTGTTATAAAAAGGGAATGCAGTGGTGACACTTGAAAAAGAACAGGCGGGGTACTCACAGGAGTGTGTGAGCAAAACATAAGCTGCATCCATTGACTCTGACATTGACCTGGGAAAGTCAAATAAATCTCAGTTGCAGTGATTCAAACAAGGTTTAAATAATCATCATAGTGGCAGAAAAAAAATCTCACAACTGAATGTTACCCATTTTAAGAGTGGTCTTTTGCAGTTCTCTGAACTATTGAGTGAAACAAGATCAAATCTTTCCTTTCTCTAAGGGTTGTACATGATCTCCTCCTCAGGCAGAGGAATGGGTCTGATTGCCCTTAATTATCTTCCATTTTCTTTTCCCCATATTCTCTTCCAAAACATTCAGAATTTGTAATGATAGCATACACAAAATAAGGAACTGCTTAGATCAACTTGTCCTTTTTGAGCCTTTAAGGGTAACATCAGGAAAGATTATTTCAAATGTGTTGTAATTTAAAAATAAAGTATGTAGGTGATTTCTCCATGTGCTTACTTGAACATAGCATTGATGAATAAAACAATTCCACTCAGAATTCTTATATGATGGAAAAACAAAGAAAGTCTGCTTGTTCATAGGAAGGATGAATACCAGGGAAACAAAATCTTCTGAAATGAAAAAAAGAGTAGATGCAAATCAAAATGTAGAGACTTAGAATGTAAATTAACTAGGTAGTCACCTGAGAAATTGTGACACTGTATAGTATAGATCATAATCTGTATTCATTATTACCATATAAATGGCATATAAATGTAAAGAGAAATATAAATAAAATTACAGTGTGGGGAAAAGGTCAGGCATTTACATTTTCTGTGAAATGACAGAACTGAACTACCTGTAGCCAAATTCATATTTCAATAGATATTTAGAAAAATTCTCATCTGGTGTCTTACTAAATAAATGAAACAAATAGAAGTTACTGGGAAATCAGCAGTTAGGGTATGCTGTAGCACAAAATGCAATCTCTTAAAGGAATGACCATCAAATTAGAATCTATAGAGTTTGTAGAAATCTCTTGCAGCCCAAAAACTAAGACTGCAAAATCTTTATCAAGGTGATAGGTCCCTAACCCGCAGGAGAAATAAACCTGTGCCACTGGCATGCTAGAAATAGTGTACAGTGAAAGAGTACTCAGACTGGCTGGAGCCCAACTCAGGATGTTTTGCTTTTGCTGCAGAAAACCTACCGAGACTTCAGGCTGCAGGGCGTGTTGGAGGGGACGCTGAACAGCAAAACCTACGACACCGTGCACAGCCGCCTGACTGTAGAGGAGGCCACGGTCTCAGTCACGGATGCAGGAGGACTTCAGGGCATTACAATGAAAGACAGTGATGAGGAGGAAGGATGATATTTCACAAAGCATTCAGACCTGGGGGGTAATGGTCTGAGGGTGGGGTTTATCTTTGCCTTGGGGTTTTTTGGTAACTTGTCCTTGTTATTGCATTTATAGTTTTGCCTTATGATACCGGTGCAGAAATGTAATTTGCTCCATTAAAAAAAGAGAGTAAGATTATCAGAGGAGAAGTGCCAAGGACTTTTTGAGAATAATGGTTGTAGCATATTTTCATGTATAGCTTTGCTTAGGGCTGCAAGAACACTGGCATGGAGTTTGAGTTCCACTTGTGATTACATTTCTTTCCCTTTTGTTTGCTACCGTTCATCCTTGTATCTTCATCTGATATTGATGTCCTGTGCAGAAACAAGATGTGTGTCTCAGTTAAAACACAACTATACAGGGAATCACCCTTGGAATGAGTCAATGCCCTAGGTAAAAAAAATAGTGTATTTTCAGGATTAAAATTTGTTTACCTTTTTTTGTGCTTAATTTTACATTATTATGTGATGTGTATTAAAAATTTTAATCTTAGTTCTTTGTATATTGAGGCTGGTATATAAACAGAAGAACTTCAAGGACAGTCAAACACATACAAACTGCTTAGGAGTGTCTTGTCTATTCATTTTGCAAATTTAAAAATATCTCGTCCCGTTGGATGTCAGTAAGCTTGCCATCTATGTTTGTATTTCTGTGAAAATTTTCGGGCAATAAGAACACATTTTGTTGTGGCCATTTATGTATCTACTCAAGTTTGTATAGAACTCTACAATTAAAAGATGTTTTCAGTATTTCAAACAATTTAAACCATTGTATGATTCCTCATGAGAATGAGGTTTTCAAATTATTTCATTTACATAGTGATTTATAGTACTATAAAAGAAATATGTTTCTTTTATAGAATAGATATATGTAGCAAACAAGTACCCAAGGACACAATGCCTTGATAAAGGAAAAAAGCAAAGACCCCTCAGTAGCAGATGAACAGACAGGGCCCACTGCCTGCTTTTTGATGCCCTCAGGATGAACTAGAAAGAGCTAAATTTTTCAGTCAAAACTCAGACAGATAAAAAATACAGCAGCCCTTTTTTTTTTTTTTGTGGAAGCATGACTAATCCCTGAGTTTATGTATACAGAATCAGAAAGAACACAAATGACACCCCAAAAAGTAATAGTAGGTTGCTGAGGTCCTTGTTGAGCCATAGCATTATACCCAAGGGGCTTTACTGAGGAAGTGTTGTGGATTTCAAGGCTTATGTGAAGTTTCTTTGCAAGAACAGTCTGTTGGACTTCAGGGATCTATTGCAAGCATGCAAGGCTGCAGGAACTGAGAATGAGAGCTGCAAGGAAAGTGGTTTTCAGCACTTGGGAGCTCAGCTAAGCAGGGAAAGGCAAGTTACACTTCTAGGTGTGTAGGGACAAATCCTATGTGGCAACAAACCAGCCTAATCATCCCATGAGCTGAGGTGAGTTCAGCTACAAGGGAAGAGCTGAGAGCTGGAACGGGAGACTGTTCTGCTCAGCTTTTCATCACTATCTCTGCTGGGCTGAAGGAGGCACAGGAAGCAGGAAGGAGGAAGGAGGAAGCAGTATTTTTCTCTATTATCAATCAGGCCACTGGATGGATTTGCTGATTTTTGGTTTTGATAGTAGTAAAATACTTCCGTATTCCTTTCCTGTCATTTGTCCTAGTTGTGCTGGAAGCTGACAATGCTTGAAGGGCCAGTTGGGACTCTGGCTAAGACCCAGACTTGGTGAGGGGTAACCTACCTGGGCAGGAGCTGCAACCTCAGACCCCGTCTGGCTGTATCAGACAGCAAAGTGCAGAGTGAAGAGGCTGTCCAGTGTAACACCCATCTCCTAAACCCAATGAAGCAGAGAGATCTGTGTCAGTCAGGCACAGAGGGAATTCTGTCACTGCAAAAGTCTCCCTGCTTCCCCTCTCCCCAACCTGACATTTCTGATCCTTCAGAGATGACTTTGGGGAAGCCAGAGGTAAGGAGGTAAAGGCAGGTATCACTTCAGTGGCCCTGCAGTGCTTGCAAAGGCCTCCTAGTGCAGAGTTGTACCAGGTCTGTGCAGGGCTTTCACCAGAAGGCATTAGATTTTTAAAGTTCCATGGTAACATAAGAATAGGAAGCAATATTCAAATTGAGCACTATCCCTAGCAAGCTACTAACAAGAGCAGGGAACTGGAGTGGGACCTAGAAACACCGGGACAGAAGTGTCTGTCACCAGCACAGCCCAGGAGGTAAGTAATGGGTCTGCCTCCTTCAACAGAGAGTGACCTGCATTAGCTTCTCTGCCCAGCCCTGCTATCCAAAAGCCCTGTGGGAAAGAGTGATTTGTACTTACCTCCCCTTTGGGCTTTTCCTCTGTCCCAAGCAGCCCCCACACCAAGAAGGACTTTTTGACAAGGCAAACATCTCTCCCTATTGATTTGGTCTATTACACAGTAAGTTATAGTAATTTCACCTGTTAGGTGACTGTAGGCCATCATGGTCCTGATGAGCATCACCTAGGTCCCCCACTCACAGCCTCTGTCCTGGGCTGCCAACCTCTGCCCCAGTGATGGGAGGTTTGGATTCTCAGCTACAGCTCCACATGTGCTTGTTTATGGGCCCTGTTTGTCTAGACCCTGATCCAGAGAATGACTTCAGAGCTTCCTGACCACCACGAACATGTTAATGATCTGGTCTCTGCGTTGCCGCCAGCTCTTCCCCTGCCCTGCTTACTGGCTGGGTGTGGTGGGACTGGGCCTGACTGCCTTGCCCAGGCAGCCAGGGGAGTCCCCCCTGGCTCCCTGTGCCTTAGAGGGGCAGTTAATCCTGTCTACATCCTGACATAATGACAAAAAAAAAACCAAAAAAAACCACCTGAGACCTTTTGTGGCTTGAAGTGGGCCCAAGCTACTCAAACTTCAGGAGGCACTGTACATGTACACCCCGTATGTCAAAGACTTGGCTATGCAATTCCTTCTTCATGCAAGATATATTTGCCAGTAAGATAGAGATGAGTAAGAAAATGCTAAACAAACAAAACCCAAAATAAAAATTATGAGAATAAAATTTAAAAAGAAAAAAGACACAGATTATGTAACCGTGAAGAAGTTTCAAGGTGTTTAGGAAAAAGATATTAACTCAGACACAAAGCATAGGATAAGTTATTGTTAAAGACACAGCACAGCAGACATCAATGGAAGACAGGTACAGAAAAGACAGTGCTTCAAGTGTCCTTTTGTTTCTTCCAAATGCAAATAATTTTTTTAGTACCTAGATTTGTGAAGCCATGAACCAACGTGAAGCTTGAGAAAGCCTCCAGCAGCCAGGGCAGTGCCCTGCGGGGGAGGGCGCTGGGGTCGCCTTTACATCTTAACTCAGGTGTTTGAGAGAAGCTGTGTGCCCGTCCCGAGCATCCCCGCTCCCTGTACGCTTTCGAGCGAGGCAGCAGCGGCGCGGCCGCCGCGCTCTCCCGGGGCCGTGGGGGCTCCGCGGGGACCTCCACTCTTCCTAAGCGGGCGCAGAGTGCAGGGAGCCCTCAGGAAAGGGGCAGGAGAGGTCTACGTTAGTTCGTTCCCCCTGAGCCTTAGTGGTATAAACGGGGCTTTAGATGTCGAATCAGAAACCACGGCCAGGTGCGCGCCGCCGCTGCGAGAGATACTCGGGGCCAGGATAGGAAAGCGATGCTGGCAGGTCTCCCGCCGCCGGGCAAAGGGTGCCTGCAGCCAAGAGCTCGCTACCCTCGGCAGTCGCTTACCCCGGACTAGGAGGCGATCGGCAAGGCAGCGGCCGGGGGAGCCATCGCGGCGGCGGGGCGACCTTGAGGCGCTGAGCCTCCCACCTCCAGACAAGCAAAGCCGGCGGCTCAGGCCGCGCGCTTTGAGCCCGCACCGGCGGGTCCGGCCGCCGAGATTGGTGCTTGTAGAGCGGCCCTTCCCTTTAAATCCGACCCGGAGCGAAGGGCAGCCCTCTGCGCAGGAGGAGCAGCCAGACTCACAGGGCGAGCAGCCCGGGCACCGGCGCTCATCGAAGGCGCCCAGAGGAGCGGCCTCCCTGCCTCCTTGGCCCTGTGGGCACGGCACCCACAGCACCGCTTCCAGGGCTCCTGGGGGATCTCGGATGTTTCCAGGTTTTGAGAAACTTCTCCTGAGACCCACCAGGCTCTCGGCGCGGAGGGCGGGTGGGGCACCAGTGTCAACTTCGGAGCGGGCAGCAAGTGCGGCTCCACGAGGGACACGGCGATGAGTGCGGGGGGCCGGGGAGGGAGTGCAAGGCTGTGAGGAGGGTTCCTGCCAGGAGAATGCCCCTTAGGCACCTGCCGAAGGGGGTTGAATCAAGTGATTGTCAGCGAAGGAGCGCGGAGCAGACGGCAGGAGCCGCACGGCAGCGGCGGGGCTGTGTCGGGGAGCTGGGGGGCTTCTTGTGTCCGAAACGGACGGAACCCGGGACCTCCGGGTGAGACCCGCAGAGACAACACGGCCGGCCTCCCACCTGCACCTGCGGGCTTTATTTTAACGGCGACTGGGGGGAAAACATGCAGCTAAACAACAACAAAACCCAAACAATCATGCACACAGAAAGATTGTTTTTGGCCTTAGCAGGTGTATTGTCATTTCACGCCCCGCTCCTCTTCCTTCCAGCTCGGTTCTGAGGGTGCCTCAGTTGTCCCCTGTGTCTGTTCCCGGGTAGGGGCTCCGAGCGAGCAGCCGAGAAGGTGGGGAATCCTCCCCGGGCTCCGTCCAGCAGCGGCTGCGATAGGGCACAACTCCTTTCTCCTACTTCCGTGCTTATTTTTAAGTTTTTCACCGGGCTTCTCCGCCTCTCTCAGCAGCGACACATCGAAACGGGTTCCGCCATAAACGAGCAGAATTTTGCCCTGCTCCGTGTCCGGCGAACACCTTCCTGTCGCCATGGCGAGCCCGGCGCACCCCGGTGTCGGAAATACAGCGCACAGGCGCCCACACAGCGACCGGCTCTTCGCTCTGCTCCAGGTTACCTCCCAATACACCGAGAGAAAATGGAAATAAAAAATAAGTTAATTGCTCCTGATCCTATTCAGGAATCTTAAAAATAAATAGCTTCCCCCAGCCAAAGAGCGCAAGGCGTTCATTTAGCAGTAACGGGGCTAAACATTTGTTGAACTGGGAAAGGAACAAATGAGAAAGTGTCATTCATGGCTCCAACTGCCGCTGGCCTCTCCCAGCCACTTCCACCAAGGGCCCTTTGGAGTTGATGACACCGCTGGGTCCCCTCACAGGCGGACTGATTAGATTAGACGTGATAGCTGCAGTCCACGTTCGGAGCTGGCACACTTAGCCAAATCTCTCGCATGAATTACGGGAAGGCCGGAAGCGCTGCTTTAGAGGGTCACTAGTAATTTCGTTTATATGTGATTAAAGGCTTTATACATGAAAAGGCTTAATTTGCACCAGTTTGGTTTTCCATTTAGGGGGGTCTTTATGAAATGTACTATACAGACAAACTTTGTTTTACTTACGGGAGCACTTGTATTTTGCGGGTCAGTGTTAAATGTTTTTCTTTTGTGACGGACTCGGATACAAATAGCAATACTTTATTCTTTTGCTTACGGTGGAACTCCGATAGAAGGACGCCAGCACACCCTCGCTGTATGGGAAGACTACACATATTGTCCTAAAGTGTATATAGACGCGCGCAAATATTTATATTATTTTCTTCTACCGGAGAAATTGTCAGCGGAGAAAACGCCGAAGTGTTACAACTTAAAAGCTGGGAAGGCCAAGCACCTTTGCTCAAGCTCCAGAAACCGCAGAGCCCGAGGCTGCTGCGAGGTGTATTCGGGCTCTGCGGCCAAGCTCCGCAGAGCCGAACGGGAGCCGGGGCCAGGGGGTGCTGGCGATAGCAGCAGATTCCCACCGAAAAGGACGGTGGTCGGGATCGCCTCCAGCGCCGGCTGATAAACTGTGACGGCGGCTGGTCCGCTTCCCCCCGCTGTAACTCCCCTGTTTTATTTTCACTTCCCCTCAAAAGACAGTAAGCGACAAGTTCTGAGTCGGAATGAACAGCGAGCCCTGCGGCACGGCAGCAGCCAGCGGCTAATTCCGAATTGAAATAAGCCAGGGCCAACGCGTTCCGCCGCGGCGGGGTCTGCGGGTGGACGGGCGGCGTTGAGGCTGAGGGGAGCACGGCGCTCCCGATGCGTGTCGGGGTAAATCACCTCTTCACAAATCCGGCGGCTCGGTAGGGAACGTCTTGGACTAATGTGTAGCGAGAGCAAACCCAAGCTTTAGCAAAGAATCCCAGCAGTGTCACTGTAAATGACGACTATTACAGCAGTGATAACAGTAGTCAGGGTCTGTCCAGCCGCCGTCGAGTCCACCGATGTCGTGGCCAGAAGGATGTTTTGTAACCTCCCTGGTTCCCTCCACGCTCGGGTTGCCCAGAAGCGTCCCGGAGCTAGGAGGGATGTCGCCGTCCCCGCCCTTAGCCGGTCGTGGGGAGCCGGCTCCGGGAGCACGGAGGGAGCAGCCCCCTCGGGCAGAAGGGTTGCGATAAAACACTCCCAGGAAAATATTAATACAAGCAACAGAAGGTTAGCGGAGTTATTATCCTTTTCATTTCATTTTTTACTTAAAAACGCAATGGAATTATTCATTTTATTAAGGAGCAAGAAATTAAAGATTAGGCTCTAAGGCGATGTTTTACCTCCCTCTAATCGCCTCTGGGATCGGATTGGAGTAATCCGGACGAAGAGATGAATTCACCAGTGACTCGGATTTTGAGTGCATGTAGAGATACGTTATGATAATAATGCAAGTGAGCAATATCAAGAACATACCTCAGGAACGAATGAAACACCAAACCGATTACCGGGAAAAAGAGAACAGCAGCTTTCCCGGGCAGAGCACGAAATCAACTCGAGGCAAAACTTTGCCCTTAATTTCTGCGACGGTTTGTAACTGCGGGAGGCCGGAGGGCCTGCTCCTTCCACCGCCGGCCCCTTCTACTGGGATTCGGTACGTGCTGCCAGCCTGGAGGGAGCCCGGGCCGGCCGTGCCTCCCCAGTAGAAACCGGCCGAGAGGTTCCTTACTGCCACTTTCAGAGGCTGTAAATCTCTCTGCCTCGGGAAAAACAGCCCTGCACCAGCAGGACTGCAGCATATTTGCAGCTCGGCAGATACTTAAAAAAAAACTGAAAAAACAGATGCTTTCCGAGAGCAAGGCAAAGCTCGAGACAGGGCTAAATGGGTATGTCGAGGTTAATTTTAGTAACTCTATCTGTATTGCGGACCACACCAGCACCTAGCAAGGCTTCATCTCTGAGACAGAAGAGGATGACGTCCGTCCCCCCCCCCGCCCGAAAAATTTTGCTTTTAGATCGCTACTGAATATTAGGCATTTACATAAGTTATCGTGAGAGGTACTGAAAGAAACGGAGGTATATTCGTAAGGAAATAACGAATAATAAAGCTATAGCTTGTTCAAAAGTGTATTTAAATATTGAGGAAACCAGTATAATCGCAATGGCAGGGCTGTAATTGCTGCTTTGGGATATTTACCCTGCTCAAATGACACTACATATTTTACTTTCAAACACATGTCAAAAAGTCAATCCCAAAAAGACCAGTTAAGAACAAGCTGTTAACATATTAAGTATATGAGATTTGAAGCCTCTAAAACCCACTCAACAATAATTCCCTTCTTCAGCACCAATCAAGAGGAAATTTGCCTAGATTGAATTAAATGTAAATTGCTCTGAAGGAGGAAATTCTCCTCTGGCGGACACTAAGTACCAGAGAGAGACACCGACACTCCGGAGAAGCAGGCAGCCCGAGACAGCTGCCCCTCACCGGGCTGCGGGGGCCCGTCTGTGCCCCCCGTGAGCCCAAGATCCCTCCTTCCTCCAGGTAAGAGGCGGGCGGCTGCAGCAACCCGATCCGGGCCGGCAATTACGGTTTTAAGGCCCCGACCCACCTGCCGTGGGGAATTGCGGGGGAGAAGCACGTGAGCGGTGCAGCCTCGGAGAGCGGCCCCCGCCCAGACCAGGGGAAATCAGAGACAGGGCCGGAGCGAAGCATCCCGTCCTTCGTCCGCCCCACGCTTGCCCGCACGGCTGTGTCCATCCCGACACGTTTCCAGACCAGCCCCGGCTCTTGTTGCCCGCCTGCGCTCCGGGACACCGGAGAGACGGGGCGGACACGGAGGTCGCAGCGTGAGCAGAGTGGTGCCTAGGCCACTGTCCGTGGTTCGACGTCCGTCCTGGGGGCCCCGCAGGACATTCTCTTTCTCCGTGCCCCGCATCTCCCCTTTGCTCGCACGGAGCTCCCGGCCTCGGAGGCACCGTCGTGGAACAGCCGCTGCCTTGCTCTCCTCAAAAGGAGCCGCCGTGTCTTGAGGCCGCATCGGCCAGGTCGCAGCTCCGGGGCCAAGGATGCCTCCCTCCATCCCTCCTTCTGTCTCCCCATCTTTCTCTCTCCCTTTTCCCCTGGGGCCCCAGCCCTTCCTCCCTGCTCTCACTTCCTCGCAAGACGGCTGTACCGGGCCGGCGGCTGCTGGGGGAGACTCTGCCATCTGCCTGTGCCTGGGCCGGTACCCGAGCAGTGGGCGTCGGGCCTCCCTGCCTCGCTGGAGGCTTCTCTCCATGAGCAAACCCGACACCTCCTGCTTCTCCCCCCCTGCCTCGGGGGAGGGCAGTGCTGGACCTCTGAAGTGGAAGCTGCTGCAGGAGTCCCTCCGCTGAGGGACGCGGCCTGGCCGCTCGCTCCCGGGGTTGGCAGGGCCGGAGGGACCCTTGGCTTCTCCCGGGTATTATTTCGGTAGCGGCCTCTCATCCATCAGTCGAGTGAACACCGTGGCCGAGGGGAGGAACGGGACCTTGTCTTGAGCCCGAACTGTCGGACGGTGCGGTGGGCTGGAACACAGAATGTCCTGTACCCACTGCTGCCCCTCTCAGCTCTCCGGCCACCCTGCTTCACTGAAAGGACAAGCACCCGCTGGCGCTGCCCGTCCCGAACGGGGCTGTTAAGCTTCTATTAAATACATGGTGATTGCATCTATTTAGGTGCATATATACCTATAAAGCTTGTGTAAGCTGTATATTTCTTCGCGTATCAACGACAACCCTGAGTTTTCGGTATTTGTGTTGTGCATGTATTCTATGAGGACACAGAAACTATATATTCTGTGTATATGCACACTACATATGTATATATACACAAAAATATATAAATAATGCCTCCGATTTAAAAGGCACTCCTTCTTCCTACCTCCTTTTTCTTCTCTTCCCCTACCCCAGGTTTTGAATCATCCTTTGCTCACAAGCACTCGTTCCATTTGGCCCGGGAGGTTCCTGCATCCCCACGCCCTGGTCTCGCCGTCTGCTTGTTGCAAATCACCCGCTTATTTGTCTACCGTGTTTTCCAAAAGCTCACCGCCACCTGACCTTGTTCTTTAAAGCAGTGAGCAGTCCCAGGAGCAGTCCCAGGAGCAGAGCAGCCATTTCCCTCCCTCCCTCAGACACACACACGTAGGCACGCACAAAGAGAGCTCGGGCTGGAAAGTGGCAAGGAAACAGCTTCCCCTCCAGCCGCTTCTTCTGCAGCACCTTGTTTGACAAACACCCTGGCGCTTGCCCTTGAATTGGGTTTCACATCCCTATTTAGCACTTGGACAATGATTTTAGATGATGTCATTTAAAGCCAAACAAGAAAATTGATCTCGGATTTGCTTGGCCTCTAAAGCCTGGTTAAGCAGATTGCAAATAATAATAATAAAAAGAGAGCGGGAGGGAGGCAGAGGGGAGAGAGGCGAGAAGGAGGGAGGGCCACCTCCTTCCCTGGGCGGGGGAGGCGCGGGCGCCAATGAAAAGTAGCCGCTTGCTGGGGGGAAAAACTTTTCCTGTTGACTGTTGGAAGCGAATTGAGCAATTATCTAGTTTACCTTCTCCTCTTGGAAGTTAACGATTGGCGAGATCTTGGCTGCGTTATTGACACAACACTTTCTATTGATAGAAATAAGTAGCGATTGTCCCGAGTCATTGGTGCGCCAAAGTAAACCGTGATGGGCTGGCATGAGTCCACTGGACTGAGAAGGCTGGTTCCGCTGGCGGAGGCTGTGGTGATGGTGGCGGCGGCGATGCTGCTCTCCCTCCTCGCAGATCACTAACAAGAAAAGGGGCAGAGAAAGTGAAAGAGAGAGAGAGGGGAGAGAAAAAAAAAGAAAGAAAAAAAAAAAGAAAAAGAAAAGAGGCGTTTACCAGAGCGGCTCAGACCGGGAGAACAAATGCAATTCAGCCATGGACAATAGTGGCCACCACACGGCGACCAAAATCCTAGCGACTCCTCCGTCCAGAGAAAGCCTATCTGCCAGGAGCAACATGATCAGCACACCCAAGCCACTCGCCTTCTCCATTGAGCGCATCATGGCGCGGACTCCAGAGCCCCGCTCCATCCCCGTCCCGCAGCTCCTCCATGGCTCCGTGGCCAAAGGCGACCCCAAGCATCCGCTGCACCTCAACTCCTCCATCCCTTGCATGATCCCCTTTGTCCCGGTGGCGTACGACACCCTGCCCAAAGCGGCGGTGGCTGGAGCGGAACCCAGGAAGGCTCACTTAGATTCCTCTTCCTCGCCCTCCTTTAGCTGCGGCGATCTCTTGAACTGTGCCCTGAGCTTGAAAGGAGATTTCCCCCGCGATGCCCTGCCCTTGCAGCAGTACAAACTGGTAAGACCCCGAGTGGTCAATCACTCCTCCTTCCACGCCATGGGAGCCCTGTGCTATTTCAACCGAGGCGACAGCCCCTGTCACCCGTCCTCCAGTGTCAACATCCACCCGGTGGCTTCTTATTTCCTCAGCTCTCCCTTGCACCCGCAGCCCAAGGCTTACCTGGCAGAGCGGAACAAGCTGGTGTTACCGACCGTGGACAAGTACCAGACAGGGGTGGCCTTCAAGGATTTATCGCAGGCTCAGTTGCAGCACTACATGAAAGAAAGTGCTCAGATCCTCTCGGAAAAAATCGCCTATAAGACGTCGGAGTTCAGCCGCGGCTCCCCGAGCAGCAAGCCCAAAGTTTTCACGTGTGAAGTTTGTGGAAAGGCAAGTAGCGTCGTAGCCCGCCTCCCTTCCCCAGACTCCCGTCCCCGTCCATCTGCCTGCCGGCTGTCTGTCGCTTGCTTGCTTGATTTTTTAAACGACGGCTTCCCCTCGGCATTCTCGTCTTCTAATTGCAATTTTTGTTTTATTTTATTTTATTATCTGCTTTCTCTTTCAAGGTATTTAATGCACATTATAACTTAACGCGCCATATGCCAGTGCACACGGGAGCCAGACCCTTTGTTTGCAAAGTTTGCGGGAAGGGCTTCAGACAGGCGAGCACGCTCTGCCGGCACAAGATCATCCACACCCAGGTGAGCTCATCCTCTGTCCCTTCCTCCCTGCCCAAGACACTCCGCTCACGTTTTTCGGGGAGCTCGGCGTTTGTCCGGCCGCTCCGAAACAGCGGCGTGGGGGGCGGCCGATCTGCAGCCTCGGGAAGAATTCGTTTGCCCCAGGCGCGGTAGGTACGGCGGGGTGCCCCGCACCCGCATCTGTGAGCCGTCAGTTAAAAACACAGAACTCCACAAATCAGCTCATAAACTCCGCTAAACAGAACACAGACCCCACAAGAGCCAACAAGCCGTGACTTGGTGTTTGCTTCCCTCCAGGAAAAGCCACACAAATGCAACCAGTGCGGCAAAGCTTTTAACCGGAGCTCGACTCTGAATACGCACACGCGAATACACGCCGGCTATAAACCATTTGTCTGTGAATTTTGTGGCAAAGGATTTCACCAGAAAGGTACCAGTCTCCAGCATCCTCTCTGTTCCCCGGCTTCCCCCTCGCCAAGCCAGGTCAAATGTCGGGACAATTTGCGACAGGGAGGATGGTGGGGTGTTGAATTTGTGTTCAAGTTTTATTATTAGATATTTAGATTAATTTTAAGTTTGGCTTGCCCCAGCACATGTTCTCTGCCCCCACAGAGCCGGGCAGAGGTCTCTGTCAGGGGGAAGGGTGGGGCAGTCGTTCCGCTGGAAGCGCCTTTTCTTCCCTCACCATAACATGCAGCTTCCAGTTCGGTTGGGAAACGAATTTGCCTTTTGTTGACCGCTCCAAATACAATAATTTAGCTACTTTTTCTTCCCTCGTTGCTGTGAAGTCTAAACACAGGGGTTTTATTTCTGCAACTGTCGTGATTTTGGTTTATTCGATCCTTTCCTTGTCGTCTGTTAAGTGTAACGGCTGCCGGGAGGATGGAGAGAAGGAGGGAGGTTTCAATGTAAAGTCGAACTCTGGTGATGGGACAGAATTTGTTGGGTTTTTTTCTCATCTTTTCAGTGTCCGTCTTACAAATCCAGGTCCGTTTGCCTTTCTTGTCTCATTCACAGGCAATTACAAAAACCACAAGCTGACTCACAGCGGGGAAAAGCAGTTCAAGTGCAATATCTGCAACAAGGCTTTTCACCAGGTGTACAATCTGACCTTCCACATGCACACCCACAACGACAAGAAGCCCTTCACCTGCCCCACCTGCGGCAAAGGCTTCTGCAGGAACTTTGACCTCAAGAAGCACGTCCGTAAGCTGCATGACAGCGCCCTGGGACTGCCCCGGGCCCCNGCCGCCCCCGCCCGGGGCGCTGCTGCAGGGCCCGCCGCCGCTCCAGCCGTGAGGGGCGGCTGCCGGCCCCGCGGTGCGAGCCCCGCCGCCTCTTTGCATGCACCTGTTAAGCGGTCTTGTGTATTATGCTCTATATCGCCACTAACGTTAATGGGACTGGTTGTTTCCTATTTTTTTTTCCTCTGTTCTTTACAGACTATTTTTTTTTTGTTGTCGTTGCATCTCAGGTGGAGAGGTGGTTAAAAAAAAAAAGCAAAAAACAAAAAACAAAAAGGCCCAAGCCAATTTCTGCTGTATTTATTTGGGAATCTGTATTACCCGAGACGGGAATGCTGCACCACTTTAATTATTTCGATGTATATATATTCCCCTTGTGTTGATCCTGCCCTACCTCTGCTGTCTGCTGATTATCCCACCCTTCTCGGTTTCCTCCTCTCCCTCTCCCCCTGAATATCGTATCTATATGGACACAACTGTTCTCTGTGTACGGATTTGAATTTCGCATTGATTCTTGCACGTGGAGAGAAAAAAAAAAAGAAAAAAAGAAAAAAAAAAAAAGGAGTTCGTTGACCTGATGAAAATAAACCTTTTGCCAAGGAGTGACTTAGGCGGCGGGGGCTGCAACGCGGACGAGCGCACGGGGAGCGCGGCGTTGGCGCTACCGCACAGCAAAGCTCTCCTCGCCCTTGCCAAAACACTGAAACAACCGCTAAAGACTTTAATTAAGAGGGGTAATTAGTTCGAATTGATCAAAGCAGGGTTGTTTTATTAGCTGCTCAGCAGACTCTGCCAAGCCGAGCCTTGAAAGCGGAGCCCGCCCGTCGGTGGGCGCCTGAGGAGAGGCGAGGGGGGTTTTCTGGGATTACACTGCTCCCGGGGTAACAGAACCAGGCATGGAAGATGGGTGCAACCCCCCGGGAAGGGCACGCAGACCAGTTCATCTCCCTCTGCTCTCAGGGCTGTGCCCAAAGCCCCCCTTCAGACTCCAGGGTTTTTCCCGGGCAGGGGCCGGGCCGTACTTCACTCCGGGGGCCCATGCGGGGCGGTCCGGGGAGAAGCGGAGGGCGTCCCACGGGCCCTGGAGATTTTCCCCCCTTGGGGGACCTGTCAGGAGTGTCTGTGGCTCTGCCCCAGAGTGAGCACACCAAGGACGGGTGATGCGACATCCCAGGTCTCGCCCAGATCTTGCACTCCAGGAGCCCTCGCAGGGTTTTGGCTTTTGGCGAGGAGCGAGGCGTTGTGGTTACCATCGTAGCTAACGCGTCCCCCAAGAGAGGGACAGCGCCTTGCAGGCGGCTCCCCCGCCTCCCCTCCCGGGACGCTCCCCCGGGGGTGCCCGCAAGCAGCAGGTGTGGTCCTCAGGTTGGGGCCGGCTCTGGTCACCACCGTGCGCCTTTGAATGCGGCTGAGAGGGGAAGCGCATCTTTCTCCTTTCACACATGTCAGATTACTGAGGTAATCTCCTGAGCAGCCAGCTCTGTGTGTAAAAAAGCAAAGCAACAGGTCAGATCCACAACTCGGGCAGACCCTGCAGCACCCTGGCAGGGCTCAGCCTCTCGGGGCGCCGCTTTTCTCCTGCTCCAGAGGAAAAGCGGCCAATGATTCGGATGGACGGGGTCCGTGCACCCGCGGACACGCGCTGGCTGTGCCGCACCGTCGGGCCTCCCTCTACGCATCTCCTCCGAGATTTTGGGGAAACCAGGGGCCACTCCCCTCTTTTCCCAGGGGACCGCGGCGGTAGGGGCAGGAAAAAGGGAAGGTGAGACACCCATCAAGTGACCTCAGGTAAACCAGAAGTCGGGATGAAATGGGGCAGGGAGGAGAGGCTCCTGTAGAGTTGTGGCGACAGAGCAGGTGTCCTTTGAGGATCTGGCCCTTATAGACACTTCTCTTCAGCTCTGCTTGGATCCTGGGTCTAGAAGAGTGTCATTCTGGCTTCCATGCAGATAAAATTCTCCCAAATAAGGTGGCTTCAGTGTGTTGCTAGTTAAAAGTAAAACTTTTGCAGCATGTAATGAAATGTAAGCAGTCCAAAAGATCCTGCTGATTTGATGCAGGTATGCCATTACTCTGAGGCTATCCTTGAAGGAAATATTTCAAGGCAGAAGCCCAGCTTACTTTCTTATTTAAGCATAAATCCAACTTGCTTCTCTTATTGCTGAGCAAGTATGATAGTACAAGGTACTGAAGCTACACTTGGCCTTGCTAAATATCTGAATTTTACAACTATTTTAACCAGTTCAAAACTATTGAAGCACTGTAGAAATACTGGATCAGTCCCAAAAGCATTTTGTGTCATGACAAAGGGATATGAATGTAAATATATGCTGAAGCAAAAGAAAAATACAATCCAGCCATTATGTGATGGGCACATAAAATCAACTCCAAATCCAACACATACATTAGGCCTGAAGATACTACTGGAGGTTATGTGCTCTGGTTACCCAGATGTCTGTGCTCAATTTTGTTTCTTCAGATTGTCTTCTAAGTGCCAGGAGAAATGAGGACTCACTCGTCCCAATGCAGAAGCTGTAATGTCTCCCTTTTTACAGGTAGAGGAGAGTCTCCAGTGTTGCTTGACCACAGGCCATTTACTTGTCAATAAAAAATAATTGGGGTCTTTTGCCCTTTCTGCTTTAAAAGATCTGCAGTCGCTGCATAATCTGGATTCTTTTATGTCTTTTTAGTGAAGAACAATATTTTACTAAAGAGCATGCATACAGGGGCGACCATGTTTTGATATGAAGTGGAAATGAGGCACTCTAGCTTTATTCCAAGGTGAAGCAGAGAAAGCCAGTGATGATCATAGACAAGCATTTCTCTTCCTAGACATCTCAGAGTAAACACTACAGATGTGGGACTTCTGAGAGAGGTGAGGATAGCTCATTTGTTATTTCACTATATAAAACCATGTTTGTGTCAAAGACTATATTAATTCAAGTCTTGGAAGGCCTGCATGAAATTACCTTTCATTTCCTCTCTTTCAAGATTAATCTCAGGTCAAGTGAATTTCCAGTTAATGGTCAGAGGCAATTCAAAGTTGGTGAAATCATCATGAGAGACAAAAGCTATAATTTTATGTATATATGAAGTGTCAAACTATTTACAGCTCTCCTTACTACAGACAAGATTTTAATTTTCAATTTTTAAAAAAAATGTGAATGATTTTGATAGGAGAAATGGAGCTATCTGTACCTAAAGGAAGGATTATATGTTCTCATTTCTGTGTGCCAATCAGCATCATTGCCATATTATCTGTATTCTGTGTGACAACTGGTCAGCCTCATTCTACCAGTCCCTCATGGATGCTGGGGGGAGAAAAGCCTTGGTGTGTCTGGAGCTGCTAAAATCCAGAGCTGCAGAGCTGAGCATTAGCATCCTGACAAGATTGTAGCCCACCTCCCACCAATCACAACAGCTTCACTTCAGGGCTGCATGAAAGGCAGGCAAGCCTGGTGCCTTTGGGACCCTGGAGCAGAGAGCCCTTGTAAAGGAGGAGCTGTTGCCCTCTACCCTCATCCCCATCCAGGATTTCTCAGATGGGACTGAATTTCTACTGTGCTTGTCAGATGCTACAGTTTTGTTAACATATGTCAATACTGAAAATGTGTATATGAAAGAGCTACCAGAATTACCAAAGCTGTTGTATATTGCTTTAGAAATAAAATACAGCACAGCAGGATCTTATCACAGCATCAAAGTTCCTTCTGAAGCTGAAATGGCATTGACTTTATTTTGCTAGTGCTTTATTCATGATCAGACACTTCTCAACAACAGAAAAAAATCCTCCCTCCCCACAAAAAAAAAAATTAGTTTGTGGGTTTTTATTGTTGGGGGTGGGGGTTAGGGAGGTGTGACTGTGTGTTTTTGTTTTTTAAAAAACTCATGCATGCCAAAATGTAAACTAAATCCACAGCTTTTTAATAGCTGCCAAAATCATTTTCTGCTTCTTGGGAAGTTATACAGAAATCCATCATATCTCAAAGTACCCAAAATGAATACTGGACAGTATTTAGTCAAGGAAGTATTTAAAAAATAATTTTAATGATTTTTAACCACTTTTTACTCTAGTCTTTACAAATACAGTGGTGAAAATGGAGAGATTGAACAAAATTCAAGAAATTCATCCAGAGCCATCTCAAATGAAGGCATGTTGGTCACAGCTTAATACCAGAACTGTTTATTTGGACAGTGCTTGACAACTAGCAATTAGAAACACTCCTAACTCTCTACCTCCTCTGCCATACTCAGAATGGGACAGTCACCATTTTGTTCTTTGCAGCTTGGTAAAGGAAAAAGGGAGTTAATTTGCTCCTGGGGTTTTGACATGCTAATACCAAATAGTTATTATTCTTTAATTATGTAAATCATTCCACCTACTCTCTGTTTAGCTACTGGTTTGCTCAGGTACCATTCTTATAGAGGGAGAACTGTGTTGTAACCTGCTGGCAATTGTGGTAGTAACTATTTAGTAGTAACTCCCACATCTACCACAAAAGCAGTGGTAGCTCCAGCTCCCCTCCATGCTGGGTCCCCCTTCTCTTCCTGGCCCAAGGCTACAGGCTGGATGATTTTGGATGACCACTTAGTGGCTGCACAGCAAACTATGACCCTCTGCAGCAGATGGCTGGGCTCACCCTTAGCTCTGCGAGTTTGCAGTAATCTGCAACTCTTGAAACAATAAAAAAACTTATTTTTAAAAATTTTTTGTTGTGTTATAAAGTACAAGCTTTGTCTGACTTTTCTCCTCCCTTAAGGCTTCCATGGAAGTTATTTAATTGTTCCACTGTTCAGTCACTCTTTTTTAGTCAAATCCTTGCCTATTTGATTAGGTACGGTATTAAATCCAATAACCATGCCCATGGAAATGCAAAAAACTCCTCCTTTTTTGTGTTTCAGATGGCTAATATTTCACCATCACTATGATTTGAACTCTAAAAAATCATGTTCAGTTACCAATGAATTAAAATACATAGAGAAGTTGTTTTTCTGATTTTTAAAAAATAATGATATGCAAAATTAATACATAGTTTTATTTTGTGTGGAAAATGGAAGAGTGATACATTTCAAATGTAAGGCTGAGCAATTTATCGGCAACAGTACAGGTAAGTTTTTATTTTCAAGGATGGGACTATAAGATTTAATTGCAGACTGATGAAACATGAAAGAGAAACTTTGATTCACAGTCCTTTAGCTTATAGGGATTAAATACAATAGACAGCACAAAAAGAAACCTTTTAAAATATTTCCAAACCACATGTTAACCTCTTGATATTACCATGAAACATCTGAAGAGTGTATACCTCCACTTAAAAACACCTTGTCTATCTCAGATTTCATAAAAATAACCTTGAAAAAGAACTTTCTTTCTAAACAAAAATAATGAAAATCTCTTGGACGATAAATAAGTTCAGGTGAATTATTGTTTTCTGAGCAAGCAAGAATTTGTAAAGCATTGCCTGCTGAAGTTAAACAAAATATGAGCCACAATATATCTCGAAATATATTTAGCTTTATATAAGAAACACCTCAGTAAATGGTACTTTTTCCTATGTTCACTAGAAAATAAGAAAGAAATGGAAATCTTATTTTTTAACCTAGTATATTTTAAAAGGAAAGATATATTTCCCCTTAAAATGTGGAATGCAGGAATCACATAACCATTTGGTGTTTCTTTTTTTTGCCAGCAAATACATTAATCTGCATATCATAAACAAGAATACGTTTTTTTAAAACCACTTTTGGCTGTTTTAACAGAATACTAAAAGCTGAGGACTAATGGCTGCTTATGTCCAGTAATGCTACTGCATTGCATGAAGCAATGCAAGAGAGACAGCAAATTGAATTTAGATGACATTTTCAAATTCATGTCATACATTTCAAATTTATCAGTTTGAAAAGATGCAGTAGCACTGTCTAGAACTTTTAGGTAAAGACCAAAACAAATTCATAATTACTTTTTTGGGCAACATGTAATTATTATGATTTCATATAATTAAGTCATGGACTGATTTGATCTGCAAGTTCTTAGAAGCAGAGACACCCTTCCGTACAAACAGTGTTTCTTCTGTTCTTGTGGAGTGTGCTGCTTCTCACATACTTTTAGAAATGCAGTGTACAGTTACATTTTTTTTGTGAATGTAGTGAAATATAGAAGGATTATTACTAGAGCAGACACTGAGTCACCCCAAAACAAAACTGCTACAAGACAGGCAGCTGAGTCCTCATCAATGCAAAACTCATGTTTCCTGAAAAAGCAATCATCAGTTGTTCTAAATCCTGCCTGATGCTGAATGTTATTGCGCTGCGGACTGACTTGTGAAAGTTACAGTGTACAAAGAGCTACTTTAATTTGTTCAAGCAAAAGAGTACAACACATCCAAGTTGCATTTTCTAAATTTAACTTACATCTCTCTCTATACTAATTACAGAGTGTGTTAGTTTATAAGATTTTCTTTTTCTGAATAATTTTTGTAGTAGTTTCTTTGACAAATCAGCATTTCTATATTGCCATAGAAGTATACAAGTAAATGTTGACAAAACATTAATATAAAAACTTGCTCCATTTGGAGGAATTTTCTTCAAACCAGAGATAACCAGCTTAAGGGCAAGGAAGAGACTGCTGGGTTGGGTTCTTGCCTGGGGCTTGTGCTCCCATTCAAATGCCCCTTCTGTTTCATGTGATTTCAAACACTTCAGGAGCACCTGGCCCATATTATAAAATCAGAGTGTCAATCCCTGCTTTCCTCAGACTGCTTCTCTTTGCATGAATGTCAAAAAGTTGTAAGATCAAGGAGGCAGTTGGGCATTGGATAGGGGACCTAAAAAGGTCCTAAAAGCCTTTTTAGAAGTGGCTTAATTAAAAATCATCTTAAGTAACTCATATGCAGGTATAAATAATTTAATTTATTGTAGGTGTTAAAAATCTCAGGATTTTCCCCAGTCTCCAGGTTTTTGATATTCCCAATTATGGGATTTAAGTGTCAGAAAAGGACTGTTGGTTACTCAGAGTGGGGCTGCAATACTTTTGAAAGATCTTGATCACCCTAGTGCATAAATGAAGATAATTTCTGGCATTATAAATAACGAGATTATTTGCTAACCAGTGCTCCTGCTTTCCCAGCCAGTTTTTTGGTCATGTTCTTTGTTCAAGCCATCTGTTTCTTTTATAGATCTCTGGCTTTTTTGTTTTTATTTCCTAAGGAGCATGCAGCACCAACTTGTAAAACGTCCCACTGTCTTATCCAAGGTTCAGATATAGTTCCCTCCTCTCTCCTTTATATAATCAGATGGTTGCCTCATGCCACATGGCGTAATTAGATTGTGAATAATTTTGTTTTCCAGATTTTTTTTTCTTGTTAGCAAAGTTCAATTCAGAAAAGTCTTGCTCAAGGTATGAGTCAAACCAGCCTGTCTACCTTGGGCAATGCTTATGACTTTGGGTCTCTTGATAGGAAGTAAATGAACATAAATGTCTGTATTTTCTACACCATCAATGGAGAGACATAGGTGCCTCTAGCAGCACAAAAAAGAGGGTCAGTCTCTACCATGTTAGATACTGTCTTTAGTGCAGACAGTCCGCAGTTCTAGCAGCCTCCTGAAACAATCCAGTTGCTGAAGCATCATTCTCTGTGATGTCTTCTGGGTGAACAAGACGAAATCCCAGCATGTGGTGATAGTGACCACTTTTTGCACAGTAATTTGCTGGGAAGGTTGCTTAATCACAGAGCCAGAAGCTGTACCCTCCTTTGCATGGCTGACACACAACACCAACACCCGCATTTAGGAGATGATCCTAGTCCTTTGGCCATGGAGTATGTTGAGTGCAAGCACTCTCCAAGCCTCCTAATTTGCTTTGCAGCTGCCATGAAAACACTGATGTGGTTGGCAGAACAGTGAGCAAAAAGGACTCCTTCCCCTGCCCTCCTGGGTCAGGCAATGAGAGGGAACAGAGCTGCTGTTCTAGCTGGGTGCTGTGGAGCACACATACAGCTTTCAAGCAGCTTTGGAAGCAGGGATGAAATCCCAGTCCTGCTGCCTAGTGAGTGTGTGCTGTAATCACTGGCAGCTCTGTGTCTTGCATTCCTGGCTACACTGTGTCTCATTTTAGAGAGACAAAAAATACTGGCATGTAAATTATTTGTATGGCTTTCTTATTTTCAGCTTTTCCCTTAGATCTGAGTAGTACATCTTGTGTAGTGCAAATTAAGAACTTCTTCCTACTGGATGAGCTGAATTCTTACAATTGTTAGATTTTATTGTCAAATGCCATTTTTGCTTGCACCCGGTAGACTTTGAGAAACCTTGAGCTCCCATCAATGAAGGTTGGAATTACTTTTTCTGGAGCCCATGGCTGTGTCTGTATTCTACTGTGAAGACTCTCCAAAGTGCCCAGGCAGATAGGCCGTACCTGCTGCAGGTTGAAACAGTTGTCATGTCTAATGGCTAGCGCAGCTGAGGGAACAGAAAAGTTCTCGATTCTTCAGTGCAGAAAAATGAGGTGCATAGGAGACTTCTCCTATCTCTTTTAGAAATAACCCAAAATTAATTTGATGTTATTGAATTGTTAAAGCTTTACAACTGTTTGGGATAATCAGGAAACCTGTTCTTGGTTTGCTTTCAAAAAGTATCTTCCATGAAGAGGAATTTCTTTTGGATACCTGTGTCTTGCCATCAAAAATTAGTACTGGAGTATAAGTGTATTTACCCAGTGAACGCTAGCATACAGAAATATAACTATATAAACTTCCCCATATTTCCCACTCAATGCATGATACTTTGGATTTTATTAATTTGCATAAAAGGCAATACTTCTTGCTTTATATATGAAATATTTACAAGTGCAGAGAGCCTTCTTCACACCTGGATACCTATACATTTCTTCAATTATTTGAGAGCCACCATACACTTATATCCACCCCTGGGAAGCCAAGAGGAGACTCACGGTGATCTCCAGACTGCTGGGGCAGGATCAGATGTGAAGCTGAGAGTGAGATGAGCTGGTGGTGATGACTGCAGACACACTCCTGCTTTCTTGTCTCTTCACTGCACTGAGGAACCTGAATTAACTGGCAGTGCATGTGTCAGGGTAAACTCACTGTAAGCTATCTGACACCTTCTCAATGTGGCAGCTGCACGTGTAGGCTGTGTGCTGCCCTTGCAATGAAGAATTGCATTTGGAGACCCTTGATCTCAAGCACTGAGGCTTCTGCCAGGATGTGGTACTGAAAAGGCAATGTAAAATTATACTGTGTTGATCCTATTGATGGTTTCTGGGGCTTGGGAGAGGGTTTGTTTTTTGTGTTGAAGACTGTTTTTTGGTGGTTTTTTTCCCTTTGAGACTGGAATTTAAATCCTTTTAAGTGGAATGAAAAAAACCATGCCAACCATTCTCTCCTTTGAGCCCAATTAGTTGTACAAAAAAATTTTTGGAAGACAATTATCCTGTGTTCTCTAAAAAAAGTAAAAAATGGTTTATGGTACCTCAGTTTGTAATTAATAACTTGCCATTTCCAAAGGGCTTTCTAAGTTGTCAGGAACACCATATCCAAACTGATCTGGATGTTCTCAAGTATCTTATAGTATTACTCTGTTACTCTTTCTATAAATTTGCTGATACAATGGAGTATTCTATGTTATTGCAAAATGAATTATTCAGAATGAGCAGCAGAAAATCTTCACAATTTAGATACATATTTTTTAAATCCACTTCTCAAATTGTATATAATACTGAAAACTACTGTATAGTTTTTAATAAAGTAACTTTATTAAAAATTCAGATAGAAGCTTCATGGAACTTGTATTTTGCCACCAACTTCAGCTGAATCAGTGTGATTTGAAAGGTATTTGAAAGATGATAATATGGATATACTGAAATGTTATCCACTTTGATATGTAATTGTTTTGGAAATGTTATAGTAAAACCCAAATATAAGCACTCTGAAGATAGAAAGAGAGAAAGATTAAAACGTGTCTCAAAAATTTAAATATTTCATTTATATTGGTAAAAATCACAGAATAATT
>VWYI01017729.1:0-67252 GCA_013399455.1 Anthoscopus minutus
ATACCCATTGATGTGCCTGATCTTTCTTCCCTTCTGGCCGAAGTGTCTCAGCTTCTCCTCATACAACAGATGCTTCAGTCCCTTGATCACCTCCGTTCTGGACTCACTCCATTAAATCCATGTCTCTCCTGTACTGGGCAGTCCGGTCCTGCTCCAAACTATGGTCACACAAGTGCTGCTGAATGGAGGAGGGGATCACTTGCTTTGACCTATGATCACTGCACTTCATGTTACCCAAGATGATGTTGGTCTCCTTTTCTGTGAAAGTGCACTGCTAGTTTGTGATCAGCTTGCTGTCTACCAGGACCCAGTGGCCTTCTCTGCAGAGCCTCTTTCCAGCAGGCTGGTCCCTGGTGTATATGGTGCCTGTGTTTATTCTTCTCCGTAGTTCTCCTCAGGACTTTGCATTTCCCCTTATTAAAATTCATAAGGTCCCTCCTGAACAGAATCTCCAGCTTGTCAAGGTCCCACATGGTAGCACAACTATGTGATGTTTCAACTACTCCTCCTAGTTTTGCATCATCTGTGAACTTGCTAAGGTGCACTCTGTCACATCATTTCAGGTCATTAGTGAAGCTGTTAAACAGTATTAACCGCAGTAATGATCCCTGGATTACACCACTAGTGGCTTCCCTCCAACTGGACTTTGTGCTGCTGATCACCACCTACCAAGCCTGGTCTTTCAGTTAATTTTCAAGCTGTATAGCTATCTAGCCTTTAATTTGTCAGCTTGTCTTTGAGCATGTTATAGGGTATGTCTTAACTCAAGTTGAGGTAAGCGCTTTAGCTGCTCTCTCCCCTCATTCACCTTGTAGAAGGTTATCAGATTGTTAAAGCAGGATTTCCCTTCTGCAAACTTATACTGATTGCTCCCAATCTCCTTTATTCCTTTCATGTGTTTGAAAATGGTTTCCAGGATGATCTTCTCCATCATCTTTTCATGGTTATAAATTGCTGCTATATTGTTTGCCTGTGGTTGCAGAGCCCAGGTAATAGATTTGATAGGAAAGCCGTCCTGTTCATTTTATTTTAGAGACTCTTAAATGATGAAATCTCTAGATCCTGAATTTTCTAAAACATCTCTCAGTTATCTTATGGAGATCAAATTGAAATTTGTCTTGTGGCCATGAATGGGAGGAGGCATGGAAAAGGAGCATGTAGAAGTCTGTAGAACATTGCAGGCAGAGAGGCTTCAGGGACTAAGAAGAGTATTTGGGATATATGTACAAAATATTATGTTTATAATGAATTCAAAAAAATATATTTTTTCTGTTTTCATAGTCTACTCCTACTAGAGCAATGCTACATTGCAATTGACACGATTTAAAAGAAGTCTAATATTCCTAGTTAATGCATGTATTTATAAGTGAAACCCTGAGGAGTGATACAAAATCAGTGGCCTTGTAAAGATTTGGGAGTATTCCTTAAAACTTTGTCCATCAAGATTATTTAGTTCCATTTTGGCTTTTCAAGACTGTGGATAGACCACCAGGAATGTGTGAGGCCAACTCCCTTATTCCATTCAGTTGGATATCACCTTACCAGAAGTGGATCTGTGGGACATACTGGTGGGTTTGTGTGAGCAAGTGAGATATTACCCACCAAACTAACATGACAGAGAGGGAGAAAAATTGGAAATCTGTCAGAAGATGCCTCAAAACAATGCATATTCTGATAGCTAATTTTAATTTTTTTGCTAATTAAGGAGAATAAAGTCATTGTGCTACTCAGACATTTGTTGTTTTATTTTTAGTCTTTCTCTTGAACATAAATATTTCTTCTCTTTTTAGGTGTGGGTAAGTAATACAAGAATCTAGGTGGAAAGGCAATCAGACAGAGTGAATTTATGAGGCTTTATAAATAATCCTGTTTTGAATATACTACATATACTCAGAGAAGCTGTGTGATTAGATGTGGTGTATGTAAAATCAAAGGTCGAAGGGAAAAATTGAAGACAACTGTCAGAAGCTTTTTGGTCTTGTGATTGAAGGCTAGAAAAAATGAGTTTCATATCAACATCATATTGTCAACAGTATTGAATGGCCTGATTACTGAGGCAATTTAAAAAAAATATTATCAGAATTATCTGTGCTAGCCAGATAGAGAAAATAAAATTTTAATTATTACTAGGGCTTGTTTGTGAAAATGGTAGTAAGAATTCATTACACTTACTCTTGTGAGAACAAAACCACCAAGCCTGCAAATTCTTTCTTACTGTTTTTAGCTTTTAGGTCCGTCCTTGAAGTTTAGAATTTTGCCAAAGAATTGGCCCGTGTATTTTCAGATCAGGTTCTGAAATTTTTTCATCCTATTCTGATCATTATTTTTGTCCTGCTTTCTTTTGCAGTAGTTTACAATTTAGCTCAGTATTCCATCTGCTCTTCCTATAGTACCAAATTAATATAAATAACACATTTGTCATGTCTTCATGAACTATTCTACTCCATCTCTTGCAAAGTGACTGCAGGCACAGAAATGGTGAGTTTATCACCATGATGAGGTTATTTGATGCAATAAACAGCAGGGAGATGAAAGCTCATCTGTTAAGAAAATGTTTTATCTCATGTTGTGAGACATTTTGAATATGGAACAGTATCTGGTAGTTTAAGGTCTATCCCTATATGAAAGTCAGTGCCTACCAGGAAGTGCCTAAAACATGTGCAAGGCTTGTTCAACTCCTTTTTCTCCTTATGCTGACTGCTGCTCTGTTTCAAAGAGTGCTGTTTAGGAATACTACTGGATGCTCTCACACTAGAAGATTACAATACAAAGTTTGTAGTGTAAAGAAATTCTGCAATTGCACTGGAGGATTATTTTTAATAAGTTCTCAGCTGGCATAATGTGCAAGTATTGCTTTACATTTCTGAAAAGCAATCTGTCTTTGATTCAATACCATCCTGAGTCTTACAATTTGCTGTTGTGACTACTACCATGCTTGCAAATCCCTAAGTTTAATTACTTCTTAAGAAACTTAGTGTATCTCTTTCGTGTGGCTAATTTCTGTTTTCACTCTGGCAGAAGAAAGAAAAGGAAAAGAGAGAGTCATTATTCTGTGATGTAAAAAGGTATTTCTTTAATTCTTCCTCTGCAGTTCTAAGAGGAATTTTGGAAATATTCTCCTTTTAAGAGTTAACTCCACTGATTGTCTCCTTGTAATAGTGCTTAGCATTTTGAATGTTCGGCCTTCAGGTAAAGGACAGTATATATGGATCTCTTGGGACAGCATGTTTTAGCTGCAGAACATCCAGATTTCTAATTATAAACTTAATGGATAGAGTTGACAGTTTTATTTTCTGCTTTGTCTTGGTGCTTTTATTTTCCTGTGGAAAAATTCTGATCTCACAGTTCTATAATCAATTTTGCTTTGGCATCTAGTTCATGTTTTCCCAAGTGGCATAGTTAGCTCTTGCTGATAGCCCCTCATGGCTGAAGGAAAATGCAATGCACATTTTAAGACTTTTTCCTGAAAAGCAGCTTCTGTGGGATGCTTACATAAGCAGACTGCAGTGTACCCTGTTTTTTTGAAGGCATTTCTGGTACAGTGGACAAAATCATTACCTGTCACTGTTTGTAATACTGTTGGGGTTGGGCTTTTTCATTCTTTCATTTCTTTTCTTTATTATATGCTACAGTGTCCTTTCTGGAGCCTTTTGTTTGCAATGGTTTAGGAAGATACTGATTCTAGATGTTGTGCAATATTTTTCCTCTTGCATCTGAGCATCATCTGAAGATTTTTTTTTCTACAGAGGGACTTTGAGAACCATGAGTTCTAGCTCTTCCTAAGGTACCAGGTTATCTGGTATCTTTCTAATAACTGCTTATGTTTTATGCTATCTTGTTTCTGTTAATGCTTTTTTCATCTCTCATATTCACAGAGCAGGATTAGACTGTACAGGCCTGTTGTAAAATTATTTGCCGGTCCACCTTTATTTTGATGCATGAAATTGTGCATTCTCAAAAATCACACTGTGGTGTGGCATAGAACTTGTATTTCATTGAATGATTTTATGTAAGACTTCTGGAGTAGATGTCCTATCATGCACAGCCCATTAGATGCATCAGGAGATTCCTTTGTCTCTTGTTGGTCTAAACTAGATATAATCCCTAAGATCACATGTGTTTATTCAGCATGATAATCTGCCAAAAGAGAGTTTAGCTAACATATGGCCATTTCATTGTTGCTGCCTTGGGCCAAATTGGTGTCACTCTTTAAGGAATTGGACTGATGCCTATTGCTGAGTCTGGCCTTGAAAATACTCCCATGTTCCCTGCTTGTTTCATCCTGGACTCACTGCAGTGCTCTTTCTTTGATCTTTCTGTGCTTTTAAGCTTGTTGTGCTTCTATTGCTGTTTAAATTCTAGGGGTCTTCTAGCTAAATTACAACTCTGGTTTGCCTGATTTTTCTCCCATTTCCTTTTGCTTGAAAGTCTTGTGTATCTTAGATCCTTATCTAATCTGATTTCTAACAAACAAAGGTGAGAAGTTCAAGATTAGAGCCTCAGTTAGAATGAATACAGGAACTTTTCCCCCACTTTAATGCTCTGTGCGGCTCACCCTGGACAATGCATTCTTCACAATTAATGTATTCAATTTTTGTCTAGAAGTCTGATTGGTAAAAAACTTGGACTAAAAACATATATGACAGAAAGGAAGAAAGGTAAATACAGAGCCGTGTTGCTATTCCCACTCCAATCCTGTACTTTTTGTCTCGCTTAAAGCATGAGTACACAATTTATGTACAACTCCTAGGAACCAAGACCTTGCAAAGCAAAAGTGAAGATGATGGAAAATATATGTGTTTCATTGACATCACACCCATGTTCAGAGGCTGCTTCCTCTCATCTCTCCTCTTAATCTACCTTTGAATCTGTCAGTCTGCCATATCCACTGCTATTCCTTTTTGTCAAGGGAGCTGTGCTTTTGACATTGACAGATTTAAATTTTATCCCATAGATTTCAGGGAAGCCTGCCCACTAAGTGCAGTTTGCCTTATTGTCTGATTATTTCTTTGAAAACCTTTCTGTTTAAATGGAGAGAGGCATAATTTGTCCAGCTACTCAACCTTGCCATCAGGGACATGTTCCAGGGATAAGGAGGATTTAGCAGAGGTTAAGGGGGTACATCTGCACAAGAGCTACTTGTTAATATATTAGTGACGTATCGCAGAAGGATTCACTTCAGGCAGGATCTAAGTGTGGGCTTGGTTCATCAGCTGATCTCTGACAATAAGCTCCATTCTAAACTAGATTGCTTGATCTTTTGAGGCTCATCAATTTCTATAACAGTATTTATTGTTTGCTTTATTTGCTTAATCCTTTATTTTGAAATGTTCAGGTAAATACTTAATCTGATAAAGATTTAGTGGAGGAAGTCCTGTATTCATAGTAATTTTTTTGATCTCAAGCAAAGTACAGTGGAACTGCAATGTTAGTTTTTAGTACCTTGACAACTTCTTCAGAAATATGCTTTCTCTGGCATATGCTCTTACACATAACCTGTGCTAGTTATGTCTTGCATCTTAACTGCAAACACGGGATGTGATATAATGAAATCCAGAGCATATCAGAATTAAATTTGGCATTACTGCTGGAAAGAGCTGGTTAATGTCCTTGTGTAATGCTTATGTAATAGATTAGATTCTCTGCCTGACTGTTCTAGTTGTCTGTGGTGGTATATAAAAAGCTTGCCAGCTTGCTAGCACTCAATTAGCTCATTCACCACGAGTAAACTAGTTTTCTAGCTTATAGGAGTAAAGCACTTCCAATCCTCTAATTGGTTTATGCATATAATCTTTTCCACACACCAAGTGCAAAAGTTGACTTGCTAATAGAGAATAAAGTGAGAGAGGGGAAAAAATACAGAAAGATCTATAAACTCTATCTGTAGGGACCATTGTTTATTAATAGCACCATTTGTTACTCCTTCTTTTTGGTTACTTGAGACACAGATAATTCTTAATAGAGAAGAAAAAGGATCATAGTCACCTAATGCATAAAAATGTTTGGTTTTCAACTGCTGCTGTCAAGCTCTCAAGCTTTATTTTATATATATAATTTCAATTTTCTACATACTCAGATTTTTTTTAGAAGTCGGCTTTGAGCTGTTAGAAGTTTTTAATAGGAAGTTTTACATTTTATAAAACTTACAAAACTGGTAAAAGAGGAAATTCTCTCTTTAGAAAGCATGTTTGGAGATACCATGTCAATATTAGTTCAGGGTCTTTGAAAAATTATGCCTTATAGTCCATTTTATGGCATAGAAGATGGCCTTTTAGAGCTTTTAACTGAAAGATATAATAATCTCATGATAGTGTATTTAGTGGACCTTCAAAGAATTGCTTCAAAACTTTAGCTATGAACATTGTCAGGAACCAAGATAGTGCTGGGCTTTTGTTACTGTCTGGTTCCTCCCAGGGCAGAAGCATTGTGTCTGATGAGAGATATCATCCTGAGATGGGACATGTAGCTTCCAGGCTTCAGCTGCTTCTCCAGCCTTTCTTGTCTTTGTGACATCAAAAAATGCAGCAATACCTTTTCTATAGTTAACCAGGACTATGGTAAGGCTCCACTTTAAATTGTTATTTCAGCCTCTTGTCTGACTTCTCAGCCATAGTCAGCAGTGTCTTACCATAAATGTGGGAAATTCTTGCTTCATAGGATCAAACTTTCAATGCTGAGAAAAACTTGAATGTTTTGTGGAGCTGTCAGTAACATCTACTTCATGTTCTGCTTTATTTTATGTAAGCCCTTCTTAAAACTATGTCATTTTCTTTTGAGATGCTGAGATGTTTTATATATATTTTTCATCCAAATGTACATCTTCCAGCCTGCTCATCTCATAGCTAATATGTGTCTAGAAATTTTTAATTATGAACATAGCTAATAATATACCTTTTAGTTTAAGAATCATATTAAGAATAAATATTAACTGAAAACTTCTCCTACTAGAGTTTAAGCAGATCCTTGCTACATGCAGAAGAGAAAGTAATTTTCCTAAAGACTTTTGAGTCTTTAACAATAATTCAAATTTAAAAAATCGCATCAAATTGCAATTGAAAAGCTTTATATAGGAAATCAGGGCCATGGTTTCACTTCACCTATGGTTTTAGCTCCTTTTACAATTAAAGAAAATAGCCCAGAAAATAGGTTGTGTTACTAAAAAAAATGGCCTGATCAAAGAAAATACATATGTTCCTGTTGCAGCATGACTTTATTGTGCCATTTATGTTGCAGCATACGCTTTATTCTGCCAAAAGCTTTGCTCTGTGCCAGTAAACCTCCTCTGTTCATTGGACAATATCTTCCACACAGGCAGTTTATGTAGCTGATTTCCAAGATATCCAGTGTAACTTTCTGAAAGAGCTGCACCTTCTGGGCATTCTCAGGCTGGTTACCTGGTTCTGACTGTTACTTGAAAAAAAATAAAATGTCTTATGGTTTGCCTTTTCCTCTGAGCCTCTTTGAGCCCTTATAATCCTAGAAACATTTCTCAAAGAAGGTGGATGTGTTGATTCTCGCCATGCACACTGAGTCTCAGAGAAAAAAGAATGACAACCTTGGAAAAGAGAGGGCTCCTGGGAGACCTCATTGCAGCCTTCTGCTACTTAAAGGGGACTTAGGAAAAAGAGGGAGAGTGACTTTTTATATGGGCACATAGCAACAGGGCAAGGGAGAGCAGTTTTAAACTAAGACATGAGAGATTTAGATTAGATATTAGGAAAAAATTATTTACAGTGAGGGGAGTGAGGCACTGAAGCAGGTTGCTCAGAGAAGTTGTGGATGCCACATCCCTGGAGATGTTCAGGGCCAGATTGGATGGGGGTTCTGAGCAATTCTGATTTAGTGGATGGCATCCCTGCCCATGGGCAGGGGTTGGAACTAGATAATCTTTAAGGTCCCTTCAAACTCAAGCCCTTCTATGATTCTTGAAGGGTCTCCTGGTACTGACCTGGCCAGAAAAAAAAAAATCTGTGAGAGCTTTCATTCCATCTCAAAATGCAGGATACTTTATTTTCCACAGAATGAGGTGGTGACTGAAAATGGTGATAAACGTAACAGGGTCTGTCTATGGGGCTGGTGGCCAGGCACAGGCACAGGCACAATCCATAGCTCCTGTGGGAGACAAGCTGTTGTAGCTCAGCATAAAGACCGCTTGTGTGAGAAAGGGGAAGCAGCACCACTGGAGCATCACCACAGCACCATGAGGAGGGCTCTGCCCAGGGTTGCCAGAAACCCTACAGAGGGATGAAAATGTGTCTCTAGTAGAACATTTCTAGTGATGGATGCCTTTCTGTGCAGTGTCCAAACCTCATCGCTGTTTAGCAATTTCCAGCACTAGTTCCATGCCCAGCTCCTAAGTCTGCTAAAGGTTCAGGCTACTTTCTGGATGTGACAGAGAATGTCTGTTGCTGTGGCAGAATGCTTAGGAGAGGAATATACTCCTGGTGACTTGGACTTCAGTTCTGTTGACAGACATGGGAGAAGTTATTTGAGAGACAGATTCAGTTTTCTGTAGCCTGTTAGTCCAACAGCTGACAAGTCAGCCGTCTTTAGAATCTGAAGGTTGACATATTAGCAACACTGCTTGCTAGCAGTGATCCACCATTATGCAGTCATTTATATACAACAGTATTGAAAGGTTAAATGTTCTCCTGCAGTGCAAAAGTGAAATGTGAGCCTTGCTTTAAGGTCACACATTGCTTTATCTGATGCAGTGGACAATATATTGCAAACAAGACGGATCCCAAACCATTCATCTTTTGCAAAGCTTGTCATAGGGAAGAAATCAAATGGATTTTGCAAGCCTGTTTTATGCAAAGCATTGTGAAGAACACTCAAGATTTTCAGAAAGTTTTTTGGACTTCCAAACCTCTTTGGAAAGCTCCACATCCTCAAATTCTCATAGTTATGATCTTCTAATTGTCACAGTTTAGCAGATATTCTTTCAAGAATTGATGGTGTAATTATAACAAGAAAATTTGTTAAAATACATTAAATTATATTAAAATATTCCATTTAAATAATTAAAAATCATCAGCTAAAAATAAGTGTACAAAATAAGTGTCATGATACAGAGACTTCTGTGATGCTCTTATGGTACAGGGAAGGATTCTGGTTCTTTCTTGATTATCATATCTCTATGATAATCAATCTCTACCTCCATTTACAGACATTTGTTTGGGTGCAAGTCAAAATAAAGAGACTGGGCTCTCCTTTGTTTAGTGTCTGTGCCCTGAAAAAAGGGATTGGCATCCGTGAAATTTTTCAGAGACTCTGAGAAGGAAAGCCCTTCATCAAGCAAAGACAGAAGTGCTAATTGTGGGAGTAAGAATATATCTTATTTATAACAGAGATCTGCTTGAGGTTCTTTTTTGACTCTTAATCAAAGTTCTATATCCACACGTACAAAGCAATAGAAATTTAAGTTATGATAGATCTTATGAAAAGGTGCTCTTCCTCTTAAATACTACATATTTTAAAACTGTTTGCTTTGAAGAAAGGTTTCCCAGTAGCTATAACAAGCTGTCATCAAACTAAGCAAAGAAATACAATAAATCTTTGCTTGACACTCAGTCATTGAAATTTCCCTCTGATGAAAAACAAGCTTACTAATTATTTGCCTCTGCTCTTGCAGAGCCTCTATATTCTCCTGTCCCTGTCTTATGATGTGCAAATGCTAGGAAATGTGGCACAAAATGAGTATGAGAAATGAGCAGTGGCCCAGTCTCATGTGTGTTTCAAAATCTAGTCTCAGCTTGCTGTAGGGCTTGTCATTATTAGACTTGTGGCAAGAGAGGTAGGAGAGGTCAGGTTTAGGATTTTCTGTGTATCCTTAAATATCACATAATTATACACTGTGCCCTTTTTCCCCACATTCTTGACAGTTTGTTCTTGAGAAGTTATATATCTGCCAGTACCAGCATGTACAAGAATTTGTGGATTAACATTTCTGCAGTTATGTTTTTATCCTTAGAAGCCAGAACTATAAGAACTAGAAATTAGTATTCAGAAATACTTTTTACCAGTTCTCTGCTTTGCTCAGAAAAAAAAAAAAAAAGGCTGCACTTCACCCAAACTGGAGTAATTTTTACTCCTTTGGATTACAATGAATTTGAACTTCAGTGATATATTTTGAATATATTCTCACATCTTTCAGGCGTTTGTGGAGGAATAGTGAAATAATGGTCACCAACATCTCTGGTTTGCTTAAGATCAAAATATTTGGACCAGCAGTGTCCATTTCGTTGCATTTGCATTTTTGTTTCTTAATGTGTCAAAAAATTGAGGGCGAAAGATGCGATTGACTTTCAGCCCAATCCTTTTCATCACATCTACATTTAGAGGAAATCATTCCTATCAGTCATTTTCCCCCTCCTCTGTCAGTTGTTAGTGTTTTTATCCATTTCCTATCTGTTTAGTTAGATATTTGTAGAACTGTAAGTCCCTGTGCAGACTTGGTGTACTGTAGCTAAAGGATCAAATCAAGTGGATTACATTTCTAATGTAAATAGTTGCATTTTTTCCAGTTTAACACATATTTATGGTTTATCTTAGTTAAAAAAATCTGTAGAATTACCAGCAGATTATAACTATGGCAACAAGAACAGAGAAGATGGAGCAATTTCTTTTCAGGATGTCATAGGCAAATGAGTCTCAGGTTTTGTTTCCACTGCTGATACTCTGTTCACAAGTCAGAGCCACTAATGTGTGATATCAGAAACATTTGGCAGTCTCACTTCTATGAAATAAATACAATGTGAAATCATAGCATGATTAACAATGGATGTTAAACAAGCTTGTGATTTGGAGAAGTAGTCTACAAAAGATTTGGTGAAATTTGTGGAATCACAGAGAATGGCTCCTTGTTGTGTATGTGATTGAAAAACAATGGAAGCAAATAATTTAATCAGTGCCAGATTAAGCTGTTACAACATGAAAGTAATTATACTTTTCATAGCAATCAACAATTAAATATTCACAAATTCAAAGTTATTTTAATGGTAATTACAACAACGTGTATACCCTCTCCACTGCATACAATACAAAGGTCCATCTTCAAAAATAATAAAACTAGTTTCTCATTGAATTGCTCTAGTGAAACTGATGAAACTTTAAGCCCTTTATTTCTTCTCAAAGTGAAAATCTGTGTCAGTGATTATTGTCATTATTAATCATGGCTTCAGTTTCCTCTTTTAGAGAAGTTTTTCTCTACTGGAATGTTCTGTACAATCCAGGTCTCTCATTGCACGCCCTCCATCTCTGCCTATGCTGTCTTGGAAGTCTGTGGATGAGTTCTCCACCAGCAATTCCAGCTTCAAAGGTGACTGTTCAGTGAGTTGGCATGGAGGAGAAAAAACTTAGAGTTCTGTAGGCTGGTCATGAACACTTGGAATCCTCTGGTACTTCATCACAGTTTTGGTCTCACAAACCAAACACTTCTTCCATTCATTTGTCTGTGACTGTTTTTTCTTTCCTTTCTTTATCACTGAGAAAACAAAAGTCTCACTCTAGAGCCTGACAGGTCTTCTGTAGCCACTGCCTGTGGCGTTCCATGTTTCCCAGCTTATTGTGATTATTTAGCAAAGTCATAAGGATCAGGCCAGAGTCCAGGTTAGACTAATGCATCCTCCCTCTGGAGGAGAGAACCTCAATGCCTCAAGTGGGGAGATTCACTGTCTCATCACTGCTACCTCTGGTCACTCCCTGTGCAATCAACCCTTGCCAGCTCAACAGCAAGAGCATGAGCCTGAGCTCTACCCGGGGCCCAGGGAAAACTAGAACAATTGAAGGTTTTTCAAAAAATGGCTCTTTCTCCCTAGGAACTTCTGCCAGCCAGGTAGCATTGCCACTAGGGCTGAGCAAAACTCTACTATAGGCAGAAGAGAAGGGCTGACCACCTCTGCAGCCAGGAAGCATTTGATTGATCTACTGAGCAGTAGTAGCCAAGGGTCAAGAATGTGATTATTGTGATGAGTCATCTTATTCAGTTGAAAATGATCATGGAAACCCTGTGGGAAGCTGATTCTTTTGAAGAGAATAAATCAGCTCTTTTTAGCCACTGATTTTCTGTTCAGATTGTTCATGGTGTTGGGGGATAAGCTGGTCATTGGTGAGTACCAAGTGGTGGGACAGAAGGATGGTGTAACCCCAACAGTTTGTTGGAGTAGGGATGGAGGAGGCAAGGAGAGGCCTGGAGACAGATTTAGAGACTGAAGTTCATTTAACATATTTTCACAGAACTGGTAGCTGAGAAGAAGGTGGGGGAGGCAGATCTCCCACAGGAAATCCCACTGTTGCAAGTGGTAGCTTTCCTTATGCCACAAATCCCTAGGCTTTTTGCAACCTCTGTTGAGGATTTGTGGGGTGAAAGTGCAATCCCAGCATGGCCTCCTGGCAAACAGGACATACATAGCAGTCAGGTGGATGGGTGAGTATTTATTTCTTCATATGTCTCCAAACCCAAAGTGTCCAAAGGATAGCCAAACAAGGTGCCCCTCTCTTTCTACTCAGGCTGCTCCTCCAAATGAGGGGTACCATAAGGCCTGGGAGCATTCTATCTGCATTTCTTCCCTGTTGCACATGTTGTGTCTCACTGCATTCACCTCAGTCTCAAATTCCTGCCCTGTCTTCTAACAATATATCTAGTCTTTATGTTCTTCTGTTTCACACCATGTTTCACCACTGGAAATAAGGACCTTATCCATGTTTAAAAAGCCTGGATCTAGTGAACTGCAGAAGACTCTGGCTTTTATACTTGTGGGTGAGCCCCATTTCTGTTTTAAAGACTCCTTTCTGGAGTACCTGTAGCCTCCTTAGACTGGGAAGGTTTGGTTAAGAATTGGGGGAATGAGTCAAAACACTGTCTGAGAAGAGGATCTATAGCTGAGACAGAGGAGGAAAAAATGTACCCAAGTGTGGGTGAGTAAGCTTGGCATTTGGGTTTTTTGTTTTGCCAGGCTTGCTAGCAGGGGTCTTGGCTGTGACTTCAGCATACATTCAAATAAATAAGTACAGTTCAGTTTTCTATATAATCACATAATTTTTAGTTTGTTGCAGTTGATCTGAAGTGCATGTATAAGAAAATAGCTTTAATAATATATCAAAAATGAATCAGTTTTAAATTCAGAAATTCAGGTGTTTATAAGAAGGGCCAAGACAGGTTTGCAGTGAAAAAGAAGTTTCTGGTAAAGTAGTTTAGTTTAATAGTGATTAAAGGATTACAAATATGTAGAAACTTGTACAGATGACACACATTTCCTGTTTCAAAATTCGTCTAAGTTAAAAGTAAATATATACGTATATAGGTACTTACTGGAACTTGAACAACAAAATGCTTAATTTTGTGAGTTTTATGTATCTGTACTGAAAGGAAATAGGCTATGTATTTAATTAGGAGCTTTAAATTAAGAAATAATGGCTAATGAATCTGCTGAATCTCCTGACAAATCTATATGTGACTCCAGCTTCCCTCTCAGCTGGAGCCTGCCCTCCCACCACAACTCTTGTGGAGAAGTCCTGTCTTCTGTTTTTTTTGCAGGATGAGTAGTGACCTAAAAGCTTTTTTGTGGATCTGTGTCCCTCTGTCTAAGAAGATACTGCCATAAGTGAAAAGGTGTTCTTTTCAGTGGTACTCAAAGTACTGCTATTTTATGGTTGTGCCTGACCATTTCAAAGTTAGCTGTCTCAGTCAAAGAAAAAAATTATGCAAGTTTTCAATTAATCCACCTGCACACTCACGTATATTATGCATTTCCCACTGGAACCGAAAACAAAACCAAACAAAAGCAAATAGAAGGAGGGAGACCTGAAGTGTGCGTTGAAAATGCTGATCAGTGAGAAGGAAGCTGGAGGAGCGCCTCTGCTGCGGTCGCTGCTGCCACCCGCTGGCGCTGGGCTGGGGCTGCCCACGGTCCTACTCTGGGCTTGAGGAAAAGCCAAATGATTGAGATGCAAGTGATATTTTCTGGAATTGTGCAGGAAACAGGTATAATTTGTCTGAAGAACACTGAGACGCTTTAACATCCACAGTTTTGTCTGACAACTGCCACATTAGTACAGATCTGATACGTTTTTTGATTCATCTTTTCTGTTTAGTTTTTTAATGGTTTTGTTCGTTTTGTTGTTCTCATGACTGTAATTGTGAGGATAGTATATATTAGGGCTAGAGATATTTCATGGGCAAAAAGCTCCTCTCTGGAAACTGTCTCTTTTAGTAATGTCTAAATATAAAATAGCACTCATCTGTATAAAAAGACTCCCAGTTAATACCTGTTTAGACAGTAACAAGAAATCCATCCCAAGAGCAAAACAATACCAGTGAGACCTGAGAGGGTTATCTCATCTGAAACAGAGACCTCTCCCCTTCAATTTACCAAAATGGCTCAATCTCTCTAAACTCCAGAGCAAACACATAAGATTGAAAGGATGTTTTGAAGGTCAACATGTTTTGAACCTTTCCAGTGAAAGTATTGCAAAATTGCTATCGAGCAATCTGCCAGGATCTCCCATTATTTGTAGATTGAGTTTGATTTTGCTGGGCACTGGCTTTATTGCTGCACAATGTCATTTATGAACATTTTAGGCCTCAATTGCTCTTTAAAACGTTTTTTTAGGATGTCTAAAAGTGGTTTAATACAAAGATGTACATCTATTTAACCTCAGCATGTGTATGAGCTTTGTGACTTTACTGCTTATCTAAACCCATTTTAAGGTGCTGCTTGTTTTAGGGAAAGGTTTGCTAAGCTAGGACAGAGATTACACAAATGTGAGTTATTAGATACCATAATGATTAACTTCCAGGTTTTGATTAGCAACCTTAAACTATCGTCTCCTTTATTGCATTAAATGTTTTAGCTTTGTCAAATTTCTTAGTCTCAGCATGTGTCTCAAATCTTGCAGATGTATTCTCTATCCCAGACACGGCATATGTTACAAGCATATACAGTATGTATATATTCTTGAAGGAGCTTAGCGTAAGACTGAGGTTATTCTTTATTTCTATTTCTGGAAGCTAACTTAAGCAAAGGTGAAGGATATTGGGCAAATAATTGAGTTCCTCATATAATGGGAGTACCATTTTCCATTTCTGCTGACATGATCTCTCTGGCATCCTTTCAGTGTGACATAGACAGGGGGAGTTAAAATTTTTCGTAGCAGGTAAGTAGGAGAGTTCAAGGTGGAATTGAGGTGGGAGTTGATTTATTAGTCTCCAAAAGAAATAGATCGGATTGTGGATGTGGTAGCCTGTTACATCTCAGGATAAAAGATTTGATCTTTTTGCACCCATACTGAGTGCTACTGCCAACTGTGAGCCGTCTTACGCGGTTTTACAGCACATCTGGATCTGACTGGTGGAGAGAGGTGACAGGAAGTGGTACAGGAGGGCTTGGCAGCCTCCCGACCCTCACACATGGGGTGATGTGCCAGTGAGGGGGAGAAGGATAGTCAAGGTGCCCCTCTGTGTTTGGGTGTGTTTCTGGGACGGGTCTCCTGCTTCACATGGTGCACGTAACAGAGGCTGTGGTTGGAAGGCAGACATTGGTAAGGAGTGTGTTTTGAATCAATGTATTTTGGAGAAATGTAATCTTTTTTGTTGTTTAAAAAGCCGTGGAAGAAGCTCCTCACGAGGAAGTGAGAAGCTGCAAACAAGTGAAAGGAATGCAGGCGAGCAGTCTGCAGGTTGTGGTGGAAAGGCGCAGTGTTGCCTTTCTCCCACGGTGTGGTGCTGGGGGAAGCTGCGGTCTGCAGCAGGAAGCAGGACTGCCTGCACTGCCCTGGCTTGTTTGGGCGTCGAACAGGCTTCACAAGAGCAGAGGCATCATCTGCCTCGGACAGAAGAGCAGTTCAGTGTCCGTTTCTGTGACAGTCTCGTAATATCTTGTTAAGAATATACTTCAGTATAGGCAGTAAGTCAGTAATACTAGCCTCACAAGAGTTACTTTTACTGGAGTGTTTCTGATAGTTTTGTCACTTTATAATCCTGTTTCACCTGATTTTGTTTTCTCTTCTTCCTTTCAGTGACTGGTCTTTGATGTTTGTTTGCTTGCTTTGTGTTTGGCAGTCTGAGACTGTAGTTTTACAAATTATTTTACTAGTGGCTGATCCAGGTACAGACCCTGCCCCACCTCTCAGCTGTGCGCTGTCACCTTGACTTGACTGTGTATTCTGCTGTGAATGATTGCTCTGTATGCTAAAGTTTTCTAATAAAAAAATCCCTTTTATAATGAGGATTTTACCCTATGTATTTACCTTATGCTGTTCTTCTGTTTTTAAATTTCTGATGATATCACAGGTCTGTATAAGAGACTGGTGGAACAAATATTGGTATTGAGCAGAACTGAGATAATGGCAACTTCAGCAGCTAGCTGGTTAATTATGTCATAACTGGAGGCAAAAGGACATTTCTATTCCCTGTATATGACTCTATATATTTTCTGTATATTCCTTACATGGGATTTTTTTTCCCCATTTTTAACAATATGCTGTTCCAATTCAAAGTGAAATTTTGGCAAAGGAACCTTGCAGGTCTTCACAGGAATTTGCTCTCTGTCAGAAACATTTGTTCCTTTTCAGAAGCTGCCACCCACTTGGGACACTCTGTGGTGTTGGCCACGTCTGGTATGTGTTGTGGGAAAAGTATTTGAATTACTTCTGTGCCTGCAGACAGGACACAGCCTTTCTAAGCACATTGCATTACTAATGTACAAATATTGTTTTTCAGGAATGATGAGAACATTATAACTTTCATAGGTTGAAACTCTGAGTTAGCAGTCAAAAAGTAGAAATATTGTGAATGTTTTATGAGTTTAATAATGTGAGTTTAATAATAGTTCCACTTAGTCTTTTAGTACTTGAATTGCTTTGGGATCCAGCCAGTATGTCAGAGCTTCAATGTCTGATACAATTCAGGGCTGCAGGCTATTTCTATGATGTAAAAATTACTGTGGGTGGCTCATCTTTATGTGCATACTCAAAGGATATGCAATGTTCTGATAATTTTCCTTCAAAATCATAAAAAACAAAAAAACGCCAATAGCAACTTGCAACATTGATTAAAAGAATGTGAATAGTCATGAGGGCTTTCAGAAAAGAAGGTTTTCCTTGCTAGTTTAAGACCACTACAAAAACATTTCCAGGACAGTCTGTCTTTCTACAAACAGATGCAAAAAATATAAAAGATGAGATTTTGTCACTCATTATGCTGATTTGTTCCAGTATTTGTGTTGCCCTCAAACTAATTTGGCAGTGGGTAGCTCTCTGTCTTGAAGGTTATTTGGAATTGTTGGATCAGAGCACAGTGAGTTTAACCCAGTCAACAAATCCAATGGGGAACAGAATGTGATAAAGAAAAGAACATTTGTTTATTGTAGATTGTATTGGTCTTCCACTAAAATAGAGACTCTTTTGTGACAGGAACACTGATGTTATTGGTACATGATTTTTTCCTGTTTCAATTAAAATAAATTTCTGATAATGACAGGAGCCATCCCTTTTGTAGCCGAACACATTTCCTGATACACCTCATTGTTGATTTCTATGTTCATTTCCTCATTATCCATTTCTCACATACTTATACAAAGGCCTATTAATGCTAGCATTGTTTGGAATAAAAATACTATTATATTTATGTAGGCCTTTCAGAAAGCTGTGCAAAGGGACACCAAAAGAGAAAATAACCTTTTGGATTTCATTTACCTTCTCCTGGTAGGCATTTGGCTGCTCACAGCCAAGTGAATATTCATTTAAAGTGAATAAATATGCTATGGCTGCAAATAATGGCTGTGTTGTAGTTGGAACAGAGTCCAGTTCTGGTATTGCAAATATAATTGTTCCAGTTCTGGTATTGCAAATATATCTTCAGTTCAAATGTCTGCGCTATGCTTCTATTTTTTGTGGACTTGCATAGAACTGAACCAGCTGAGAAGCTTTTATATATATATAATTTGGACATAGCTAGAAAAAACAAGAGTTGACCCTCATATTCAATTTGAAACTATCCATAAAAAAGATCTTGTGTTTTTTTAATGTATAGCTTTACTGTTTATGCCCTGTGTGAATATGCTGAAAACAGTAATCAGCAAAAAGTTCATTAAAGATGATACAGAACTGCTTTTGCACTAATGAAATATTGAAGGTCATCTCTTGAGTCACTTCTATAGTTCAGTTAGGAATAGGTTCTAATTCATAAAACTGTGCTGTGAGACAAAATTCCTGTGTTATAGGCTGGTGTACAAAAGCACGAAAATAAAAGGCTTATGTGTGAAGCAGTATCAGCTGTTACCATATTTCGAAGCAAAATTTAGGTCCATGCAGGTTATCTCTGTAAGAAAAGGTATGAAATCATGTATCTTAAGGGCAATTCCACCATTTATTAACAAGTAATTAAAAATACCCCAAATAACCAAAACACAATTATTACTTTAATCAGAAGTAGATAAATTCATTTCTTAGATTTCAAGAATTCCAGTCAAAAACTTAAAATAAATGAAAGCATATGGTAATCCTGTGAGATCATGGTATTACAGGATGACTGGTAGGAAAGTCCTTTCAAAACTTCTTGCACTTGTGTACAATTGCCCACTCTCTCAAATTGTGTTTTTGAAGCCAGGTTATATAACAAAGCCAGTGTATATAGCAAAGATGTAGATAGGAATGAGCAGCTGGGGGCAGTGGAAACAAAGCAGGATTGCTCTTAGCTTGAAATTGGTGTCTTAATGCTTTTATAGCTGCATTTTGATGTTAGCTTTGTAGAGTTTTGTTCATGTTTTTCTACTTCCCTGTCATTGAAACAATATCTGGAAAAAAATCCCATTATTTTAATGATGTTTAACACAACCTACCTGTACTTTTCTATACAAGACTCACTTCTGTCTGTTAATGTTAGAACTGCCATTGCCTTTTGTAAACAGTGCCCTATTTTCCAGCAGGCACTGCAGCCTTCTAGTAGCCACTGTTCACTCTTGATACTCCAGAGCATCACTCATTTCAACTGTGCCCATAAAATCTAACTCTTCATATCAGAGGTGGAAAACTCAGGGGAGTGAAGTTTAATATCTCTGGAAGAAAGTCCATGGCCTTCCAAATTGTGCAGTATGTTGTTAATGGTGATTTCCATGAGACAGGACTGTCTGCATCTATGTAGAATATTTGCTGAATGCGTCTGGTCCCTCTGGGGACAGAAATTTTAAGTTTTGCTTTTTCTGCTGAAAATGTCTGCAGTCAAGTAAGGGCTGTCTCAGGGCTGCTAGTGACATTTCTATAAGATGTTAACAAGGCTATGTACTGCATGCATGGAGCATGCTTATGTGAGTATATTGGATTTGTATATTGGGTGGCAAGGTTTTTGATAGTGGTGGGTCTACAGGAGTGGCTTCTTTGAGAAGCTTCCAGAAGCTTCCCACATGTCTGACAGAGGCAATGACTACAGGCTCCATGCTGGACCCACTGCTGGCCAAGGCTGAGCCCATCAGTGACAGTGGTAGCACATCTGGATAACACTTTTAAGACAGGGTGGAAAACACCTGTGTAACGGCACCTGGAGAAAAAAAGGAGTCAATATGTGAAGAAACAGCCCTGCAGGCACCAGGGTCTCTAGGCACCAGAGCAGAGAGATTCCCCTGGAGCCTGTGGGAAGGACACGTGCTGGAGAAGTTCACAGAGAACTATCTGCAGTGGGAGGGATCCCACACTGGAGCAGGGAAAGAATGTGGGGAATCCTGCTCCTGTTGGGGAAGGAATGGCAGAGACAGTGTGTGATGAACTGGCCACAGCCCCCATTCCCTATCTCCTTGTGCTCCTGGGAGGTAGAGAATTTGGGAGTGAAATTGAGCCAAGGAAGAAGGGAGGAGTGGGGGAGAAAATATTTTAAGACTTGATTTTCTATCTCATTATCCTGCTCTGATTTGATTGGTTGTAAATTAAACTATTTTTCCCAAGTTCAGTCTATTTTGCCTGTCACAATAATTGCTGAGTGATGTCTCCCTGCCCTTATCTTGACACGCAAGCTTGTTGTCATAGCAGAGACACAGCAGCGTTGGTGGGCACCTGACAACCAGACAGGGACCACCCACCACAGCCAAGGATGTTCTAAACATGTTAGAGGGTACTTGTCTACTGAGAATGGGTCTATTGAAGTGGTGTTGGGGGACTGAAGTGGTGTTGAAGGAGGAAAGAGCCAAGCCTAGTGATTTTTTGTCCATAGGAAATTTAGGTTGAAGTCCTTGGAAAAAATTACCTCTGGCCTTCGCCTAAGCTTTTTTTTGTTGAGGAATATACTCAGTGCTGGCAGTTCCATGAATAGCTGCAGTGCCAGCTGCAGGCTGAGCTCTGGGTGAGACCCCCAAACCAGAGGCTGTGAGCTGGAACCAACCCTTGCACAATGAAGGGGACAGGGACCTGTGGTGCCAGCCAGGGACCGGACACTCAGGGGCACGGCAGGAGCTGAGGACTCAGCTGGGAGACCCCAGACTTCCCTGCACTTTGACTGTGAGGGTGCAAAAGCCCAGGGCTTCCTTTGCTCAGGGTCCCTCCTTGGAGGCACCAGCTCCAGCTGTTATTCTGTTCTTGCACAATGAGTAAATTACTGAGAGGATCCAGAGGTCTGAGACTCTGCTATGGAAACCTGGTCTGACTGTGAGTGTGAGATGTGTATCTGTGAAGCGGCCTGTGTGCAAGTGAGACTGGCAGAGTGGCTCATGGGTGCTCAGACAGTCTTTAACAGTTTTAGGGGAACTAGTCATTTTCTTCCAAATGAGAGTCTCAGCAGAACTCAAATGTGTGCACTATGAATCTTCAGGAGACCTGAGAATTTGCATAATTTGATTACATTAATTAAGTCTGTATACACCTCTGCCTCTGATTACCCATTTTGCATACATTTTGTCTGTGAGAAATATCCCTAGCCTTTTCTTTATCTGTGAGTGCAAGGACTGATTAATAAAGAGCATTTGATAAAGTAACAAATATTTTTATGAAGACAAGGGTATCCAGAGGAAAATTTGTCTAGGGAATATTCAGAAAGATCAAAAGCTTGTTTTCTTCATTATGCTGCTAGGCTCTGAAAGGAAAACAATACGTTTTCCATCAAAGTACCACACTGCCTCATTGCAGCACAAATAAGAACCAGTCTAGTTTATAGCAAAGTTAATGAACTGCTGGCCTGTGAACTGTGTGAGCTGAAGGATGAATTTGTCTCAGGTCTGTAAAATTTTCATACAGTTATGCTGAGTATCTAGTTCTCAAACTACTGCTGAGCCTGTCCATCTCCAGGACATGATAAATTTGATTTCTGGGAGGCCCAAAACCCATACCAAGCCACAGTTCTTAAAATGCTAGGCAGCCATGATTCAAAAATAAAGGATTTCATTATAAAAAATCTGGCAACTTCTTTTATTTTTAAAAGAAAATAATCTAAAAATAATATAAAAACAGAATACCAGAGTATTTGGTATGTCATGATATAATAGGGCAACTTGATAAAATAATTTTGTGTCCATTGACAACATCTAATAACATGCTATATATATAGCATGTACCTGTAATAAAATAAGATAAAAATAATAATTATAAGCATAAAAGAACCAGTTTTAACGCAGTGTTTTCAATTGTATTTCAAAGGAAATATTGAGAGTACTTGCATCTATGCTGAATTAAAATGAGGTCAGATTTTGAAAAGCCTTTGTTTCCTGTGAAGTGGAAATTTGAAGTGCTGATCAGTTCTCTTTCTAGAGGAACTTTGTAACTGATTAGATGTCAGACTAATTACTAGTTCTTGTTTTCAAAAAATCCAGAGAAAGAAGCTGTCGCTTCGAGTTCCCAAAATTATTTTCTGTACGTACGTTGCAGTTTGTACATCTTTGTAGTCAATCTAATCTTCACTCAATCATGTGTATGCCTTTGGAAATTTCTCTTTGTTAATTACCCTTTTCCCCCAGTCATCAATAATATATACCAAACATTGCTTTCATCATTGTTTCTCCATCCACCATCTGTACAGGAGAAACCATGGGAAAATACTATGTTCTTTGAGAGCTCAGAATCCTGTATTAAGCTGTAGTTATTTTGCATGTCCATTTGCTGTACAAGAGTAAACATGGTTAACTCATGAGTAAACATGATTAACTCCATGAACTTAGAGATCGTTTCCATCCTAAATGATTCTATGATTGCATAAGTAACTGAAAATTATGCTGCTAAAAATCTTTTGTTCTGACCTATTTACCTGATTGGCCTGCACACAATTTTCAAGGTTGGCCTTTCGGCTTCAGCTTAGATAATTGCATTGACAAAGATTGTTAAAGCTGCTACTGTGCAGTTTCCTTGTTATAGTCAATGTCAGAACAAGTTAGGAGATTCCTGTTTACATGCATTCAAATTCTGATTAAATGAAATGTAAATCTCTAAACTTGCAACTAGTACTTCAAGTTATAATTTATCTTTGCCCATATTATGAGAAAATAACACACTTCAATCTAGTGAAGTACAGGCATGTCTTGTGGGCATTTTAACATTATTTCATCAGCATGTCTTCACTGATCTTTTTATTGCTGTTACACTGAAAGAGCAACAAGAGCCCCCAAAGAGACTGAATGAAATATAGCCAATGGGATTTTACTTTGAAAATACTTACACAGTATTTAATGAAAAAATGCCAGTGTACTGACGATTCATTAACTGCTGTATGTTGCCAACTGAGGAATCATAGCTTTTTCTTTCCTCCAGGCCACAAAGGCCAGCCCTGTGTCTTTATCTGACAAAACAATAATATGTTCAGGCTGTGAAATAACCTATGGTAAAGTGTTTTATTCAACAAAGACATCCTAGTGAAAAATCTGCTAGTTTTTTGACCTGAAGTTCCACGTTCTATCTTTGTCCTTTGAAATCTTTTGAAGAATCATAAAGAACACGTCACTTAATGATTTGGAAGTGCATCAAATACATCCATTTTTCATACAGAGTAAACTGTTGCTGGGAAAATTTAATAGTGATTTACTGAAGCAGAAGGTTGTTGATAATGCACTCTGTATATCTCACCATCATACAACCCTGACAGCTAGTTCTTCTTCTAGATAGACAGGATTTTAGATATAAATGTCTAAGTAAAACCCAACATCTAGGATATCATCGCCTGGAAGTAAAAAAGAAACAGATTCCCATGGTGTCTTACATGGCATCTTAGAAGATTTTCTGATTGCATTCTCATCATTCCAGATATTCATCTGAAATGGCAAAACAGTGTTAAAGAAGTTTTCTATCAAATAGAATTCTGTGGCAAATGCCTTATCATTAGATCATATTTGTTCGTAAGGACTACAGTCTTTTTCTGAAAAAGGATAGTTTTGCTGAGTTGTTTTCTTGACTTGTTTAATTTTAAATTTCTTTACAATATTGCTTTTTGAACAATGTTTTTGTTTTAATTAGAATTAGAAATGGTGGAGACTCAGAAGATCTAATAAAATTTTCAGTTCAAAATTTTAACTGAACTAATCCAATTACTTATATGGGGCACTTGAAAAAAATGGAAAGAGGGAAGCATTTCTAAATTTTTTTTCCTCTTTCAGGTTTTTCATCCCATTGTAGTTTGAAATTCCATTTTTGCATCAAAAATACCTTCAGGACTGGCTTGAGGTTTCCAGATGATCTGACAGCTCTATCTATGAAGCTTTCTGGCCACCAAAACTCTAAAAGAAATCATTGTATTTTTTCTATTGTGGTCATTATTATTGCATCTGTATAGGGGTGAGCTGATGTAGTAATGGCATATGTGAATGTTTTGCATGAAACCTTCTTGTGCTGGTCCAATAGAATCATAGCAGGTGGCACATGTAAGATCCATGAACAATGAAGAAGCATAAGTTTAGATCTGCTGGACTTTCTCAACTGATGTTAGATGATGATTAAAGAACAGCTATGCTGACTTACTTAGAACTGTATCAGCACTGTATTGGCGCCTTATATAGATCTCAGAGGATAATGGTGTTTTAAAATCCCTGATAAACAGCTTTTTTTGCTCTGAAGTCATTCTAGTAAGGAAGCTGGATCAAAACTGAGATCAGGATTTCAAATAATACTGGGGTATGTCATTATATGTACATGGGTGGAATTGGATATTGAGATTAAGAAATGATATGACTGTACATGCATTGTGATTACAAAATACAAATATGGAAACATACAAGAATATGAGTGTTTCCATGTATTTGTTTTTCTCCCATATGGCTGTGGTAGACACCTATGCCACAGTAAACACAAATGTTGATTTAATATTTTCCCACTTGTGCAGGGGTGTATAAAGCACAGACTAGAAGTCAAGTGTTTAAAATTAGACTTAGCTGATGTAGTAGCAAACAAATGTGCTGTATCCAGATTTCACTAACATGTAATAATCTGTGTATTCATAGTCAGTATTTTCATTGAGCTATTTGTTTTGAAAACCTGTGGCAATCCACCTGTTTCCTTAATAACTTGACTCTGATCTTTCAGGTAATTTGATTCATTTTTATGACCTCTCCTTTTTTGTCTTTTTTTTTTTTTTTTTTTGTGCTGGTGCTCTTTCAAGCTTTGATATTGTTACTGGAAATTCTATCCATTGAGGTACATTTGAGTTTTATTGTGTAAATTATTTATATAATCATGTGATGCTTTAGACTATAATGTTTTACATACTAGGACAGCTGGCCACTAAGTAGAAATATTTTCTAAGGCAGGAGGATGTGAAAGGTACCCAATCAAGCAAAAGGAAGAGAAATGGCCTTAGAGAAAAATCTGTACTGTAGGAACAGTGGATTTATGTGTATATGCATAGTGAAATTATGTCAGATTAATTGTCACAAAAGCCTTATCTTAGCCTTTCACAGTTGTAATCTTCTTCTATTTTATGTTGGATGGTGCTTCAGTGAAATGCCTAGTACTTGGGAAGTTTAGTGGCTTAGGTGCTAACTTGGTTATATCCAGACTATTAAAATCTTTCTTTTCAGTGATGAAATAACCTTGATAGATTTAAATAACCTTGAAAAGAGTTTGTCAAATTGGCAACTGTAATTGTTCATCAAGTAGTTGGATTGCTATGGAAGCACACTCTGCAAGTTTTCAGAGGAGGCAGATTTCATTGACATAATTTCTCACGCCTTCAATTGCTGGGATATTGTGAGCACAGTGAGGTGAGTACTTGTTTGAGCAGCTGCTGCCAATAATATTCCTGTCTGAAGGCTGTGCTAGCTGCTGGAAATTCTGTAATCATAGCACTACAATATGTGCTTCTCTTTGGAGGCGAGGAAGCTGTAAAGCCTTAAACATTGGATCAGCTAGTACTCTATTTGCTCTTGCAAATAGACTTTGGCCAGGCTGAATTTGTTGTTTAAAAAGCAAAACCTGGCATGATATTTTCACCACATCCTTTCAGATCTGAAATAGGCTCAGAGTGTAGCAGAAATGGGTCTCAGTGGTGTAGTCGTTTTCTGTGCAACAGGAATTCAGAGTTGCCTGTTACAGTGCTCACGCTGTGAGTGACTAATACATGATAAGGTGTTTAAATCTGGCTCTTGCCAGGTTTCTCTTCACTCTTCTGAAACTGTAACACGTTATCTGACCAACACACCTTTTGCCTAATGCTCTTCGTGGTAGACAAACTGTGCAAAGTCCTCTGGAGCAGGGTTTTAATCCTTTCCAGACTGAGGAGAGCTGGTCTCATTTATGCTCTTTCAGAGTTCTTGTTCAGTTCTCTGAAGGACAGTGTAGAAGCAAATTAAAGTAACTTCTCAGCTGCAACTACTTTCCTCTCTAAGGACTGGAAAACCTCAAAAGAAAAATAATTTCCTGTCTGATAATAGTTATTTTGCATTTGTCTGTGGATTTTTCATCAAGTTCATTTTCCTAATGGCAATTACATAAAACTTAATTGACTTGTTCAGTGGGAAAAGCAAACCACGTGGAAAAACCACACAGTGGGTTTGTATTCTCCCTTTTCTTCCAAAAGTTGCATTAGTTTGTGTGACAGCAACCAGTTAGTCCAGGTACAACGTTATGCTGAAGTGCTGCTTCTAAACTCGCCGGGTGTCTCTGCCATGCACGCATACCCTGGCAGGAGTGCTAGAAAGCAAACGCCTGTGAGGCTGGCTGCAAACTGTGTTGCATTTAGAGTAAGAAAAAGAATTGCTGTTTCAGATTCATATTTTCATGGTCCTGCTTCACAGGCTTGTGAGAGGAGAGGAAATGGCTGAAGCACTCATATTCAGTGCAAATTAATTTGTACTTGGAGCCAGTAGGCTCCAGCTGAAACTGAGCTGTGCTGTCATAAAGCTTGTATTAGCTCACCTCTGCTTTCAAATGGTCTTAGCATTCAGATAAGAAAATCTAACAGGGTTAGAAGGAAGTAGGCTTAGTGAGGTGAAATTACTATGACTTTTCTTAATTTGTGGATCCAGACTCCCCATTGACTTAAACTCTTCTTTCAGGACAGTAGCTATGTCTTTACTCTTTTTTTATTTCCCCCAGCTATATGTTCCTTAGGTAATTAAGATGAAGCAAAGTCAGGGAATGAAGTTTTTAGGTATCTTTGGGAAAAGTGTCATTACAGAAGTCTGATTATGCAAAACAGAAAAGAAGATTTTTCCACTTGGCAAATGCCAATTAGCTTTTTCAGTGGCTTAATGTAGGAGTTCAGCATGATTTCCATATTTTGAAAATAAGAATTGCTATTTAAACCAACATGGATAGAAAAAAAACCAGGTATCATATTCTAAAAATTATTGTCTTCACAGTTTTGAGTTAACAGGACATATAAGAAATGGTGTTATATGAGTGTTTCATTGAAGAAAATGGAATTGCAAAGTCAAGCTTCTTTTTTCTCACTTGTAAAACTCGCTAATTTTTCAGGTTTTTTGTGATTTAAATATGTTTTTTAGGAACTGTCAGATAGAATTAAACTAATGACCAGTACAGTGCATTTCACTTAATTTCGTGTCGACTGCATCTCAAGTGAAATCCACCTAGCAATTATTACTATTCAATTGCAAAAACTGCTGCATTCATAATTTATCTTTCCCAAAATGTAGCCAGTGAGAGAAAGTGTGAAATGCTTCTGTGCTGAATTGAAAACATGAAATGAATTCAGAATTTTTGGCTTAGATTGAATTTAAATATAACTCAGCATTGATTGAAAATCTCAGTGTCCTAGATTTGCACTTTTAGATTTCAATTTATACTAGGCATGAGTAAGTGTTGCTAGCTGCATGAACAATGCATTCTTTTCTTCAGCTCAGCTCATTCTCCTCACATACTTATTCACATATGCTGCTTAAGTGAACCTAAAAGCTTGCACTGGTAGGTGTTCACTGGTGTTCCTGCAAGATGCAGGACAGACCAGTTTCCTCAGGCTTAAAACAACTACAGGACTACTTACCCAGAGACCACCTTTTCAGACAATGAATTAATCTTGGTTGTCATCTGCCTTCAATGATAAAAGCCCCCTTTCATACTTGTATATCATTATCGTGAATAAAATTCTTATAAATTTATATGCATTTTTGTGATATATTTCTGGTGTTAGGAATAGTAATTTGGAAATGAGAAGTAGCTTTTATGACAGAACCCAAATGCACCCAGGTCTTGGTGCCTGAGGATGTGTTTTTCCATCAGACACAGGATACCATAATCAATCCACACCTTTTCAGAGCTCAGGGAGTCTGTGAACAGGAGATTGGATAAACAGAAGGAGGAAGCAGGGCTGAATTTGTCAGGTTTCATTGTTATAGCAGCTGCACAGTTCTGTTCATGTCATTTCACAAAAATGAATTTGGTTAGAAAAGGAAGACTAAGATTATCTAATTTTAGATGAATGGAAACTAATTTTGTCACTTCATTGGCAATTTGTATTTTTTTTTCTACAGTGTAAACGTCACAAACTTCATTTTTATATTATGTCAGTTATTCGGGCTTGTACAGATCTGGAGTTTATTACTGCCTGTATGCAGATAATATTTCCTTTATAGTAAAGTTTAGTAACAATTTTTAAGGTAGCACATTACTATTGTGCTGAAAGCACAATAATAAATAAATAAATAAATAAATCATTGTAGATCTTTAGATTAGTTTATTTGAATTTCTTAGTTAATTTGAGTTTTTAGGCTAACGTACTAAATAATGTGATGGTTTAGAGGTGGTTAAATTTACTAGTCACTCTATAAATAACTTTTCTCTCCACTAAATGTCAACACAGCACATTAATAAATAATAAATTTAATCTGCAAAAGAAGCTTTTGAAGATGTTAGTGATAGGTATATGCCACATGTCCATCAGCTTTTGTATGGCTTTTTCCTCAGTTTTTCACCATGAGGAATATATTTTCTTCATCCCAGTGTTTGTGGTGTTTGTTTTACATTAGGTACTGAGAAATGCAAATAACATACACATGGTCACAATTAAGTCTGCAATAGAAATTGAATTTAATTTGTGCTTCTTGAGTTTATGTTATTGCCTGGATGCTACAGTATTTCCCATCTTTTTTATACTACAGTTGCATTATTGAAAATGATCTGTTAGTAAAGACTTACTAGCTATTTGAGTTATTCAAATGAAAAAAATGAAAATAATCTGCTTGTTATTAAATCTCATCCTCAATTCCCTCTTTCTGTAACTGGTAGTCCACTAAGACTGTTTTAAAAAAAAAAGAAAAAAAAAATAATAAAGTGAAGTTTATTTCTAGTGCTGGGTAGAATTTAATTTTCTGTATTATGAAAAATGTAAATGTATGTGTTATAGAAACATTGCAAAATTTTGCTGTTGTGAAGTGTGATGAACATCGAATATTTTAAAATTTAACCCAGAATGAAAATGCAAATAATTCCTGTAATTTCTGAAGCAGAATTTCTTTGAAATTACACAAGTCACTTATGCTGGTATAGGACAATTTTTCCAAAGAAAAATTCCTGGTTGTTTTATATTAACATTCCATCTTCCTGAGACCCATGTAAAATTCTTTAATGAAATCTAGAAACAGGCAGCTATTCCATATTTATGAAATAGCAAGACTCCATGAAGTAGTAAGGCAATGAGAGCTTTGAGGTGTGAGCTGTTGGCAACTGTTACTGTCTATCAGTTTAATAAGACTTTCTCAGAAATGAGCAGTCTTTTCCAGTGCAGAATATAGAGTTTCTGTCAGCCCAGTACAAATAGAAGTACCAGTCATTTTCAGAGAAAATTGTATTTCACATGAAAAATGAAATAACAAAATGGCTCATGTAAAATCCAGTGAAATGACCCAAGGAATGATAAATTCACAAGCTAGAATCCCATAAAAATTTTCCAGTTTTCATGTCTTAGCTCTCTTGTGTCAGTTATCTTAGATGTTAAAATAGATTTCTGCTGCTTGTCCTGTTTCTTTTCAGAGATGATCCAAAAGGTCCAGCGTATTGGATTTGCATGGCCAGGTTTTGGTGGCAGGGCAGGGCTATAGGGGTGGCTTTTGTGAGAAGCTGCTGGAAGCTTCCCCATGTCTGACAGAGCCAATGCCAGTCTGCTCCAGGATGGATCCACCACTGGCCAAGGCTGAGCCCACCAGTGATGGCAGTAATGCCCTTGGGATAACATATTTAAGAAAGGAAAAAAAAAAATTATTGCAGAGACATAATTATGGCCAGAGAAGAGAGGAGTGAGAATATGTGAGATAAGTCCTGCAGACACCAAGATCAGTGAAGAAGGAGGATCTGCTCCAGATGCCAGAGCTGTGATCACCCTGCAGCCTGTGGTAAGGGCCATGATGCAGCAGCTGTGCCCCTGCAGCCCATGGAAGGCTACAGGGGTGCAAGAGATTCATGTGTAGCCCGTGGAGGAGCCCCATGCCTTCTTGGAGGGCTGTACCCTGTGGAAAGGGACCCACGCTGGAGCAGTTTGTGAGAGACTGAAGCCCATGGGAAGGACTGGAGAAGTTCATGGAGGACTGCCCCTGACAGGAAGGACGCCACACTGGAGCAGGGGGAGGACTCCTCTCTCTGAGGATGGAGCAGTGGCAGAAACACATGATGATCTGACCATAACACCCACTCCCATCTCCCTGTGCAGCTGAGAGGGAGGAGGTAGAGAACTGGAAATAAAGTTTAGCTCAGGAAGGAGTGTGAGGTCAGGTGAAGGGAGTTTTTTTCAGCTTTTGTTTTACCTTTCATTATGCATCTCTGATTTTGATGGATAATAAATTCAAGTAATTTTTCCAAGTGGAGGGTTACTGATCCATAGTGGTAATTGATGAATGATCTCTCCCTGTCCTTATGTCAAGGCACAAGCCTTTTATTATGTTATCTGTCCCCAGTCCAGCTGAGGATGAAACAGCCAGAGCAATTTTGGTGGGCACCTGGCATCCAGCCAGGTCAAACCACCACAGCCAGTTAGACCAGTGTGGCAGCATTCTGCATGATTGGGATCCCTGGACTTTGGAAATAACTCAACTGAACTCTGGGCCTTTCAGTATCTGGATTACAAAAGAGCCATTGGGTGACAATTACTTCTAATTGCTCTTAGCAAAGGTTGGATCCAAAGCAAATGGCTTCAGAGAAGTGTACCCACTAAGCTGCCTACATAAACTCTGCTTTTTGTTAGTCTCATTAGCAGTCCCAGACATTTAACGATTCAATTCCTTTGCTTCTTCCTCCACACATGTGCTTCCTTTTCATCAGCATTGGCACACGCTGTCACTGGATATGTGTGGGGAAATGCAGATGTCTGAGATAACTGACAGTATAATAAATTGAATTAACTAACACTAAAATGGGAATGCTGGCCAAGGAGATCCATGAAAACAGAGGATGACTGGCCTTCATGAAACAGTAACAATATGAAAATTATTTTTAGCAAAAGAATTTTCATAACTATTTCCTTTGATGGAAACTTATTGGAATTAGATTTTTTTTCTGGTAAATGAGATGTAGGGATATAGCCTTTTAGTGCTTTTAAGGCCCAGTTTCCCACTTCTCCAAAGGTATTAGTCATGTGAACATCTCTAGTTTTTCCATGAGGGCACTCACCTGGTGTTCCTTCAAATGTATCTAGTCCTTAATGGGCCTTTCAGGGCTCCTCTACGTGCATGGTACTGATGATCTGCATCAAAATTGACTCTGTGTAAAATAACTGAATCTTCTAGCAGATGTCAGTGGTCTGCACAGCAGAGCCTAAAACATCATTACTTGCACCAATGCCCAGACTCTCTCACCCGCTGCATGCTTCTTTGGTACTGGGAAAGAGCAGGAACATACAGCAGTGACATCCAGCAAGGAAAGAGACTGTGACTGTGTGATATATGTGAGATGATTTTTAACAGCTTGTGTAGACTGTAATGTGTCAGCATGAAACTCAGGCATGGGAGTAGAAGATGTGGTTATGTCTTAACAATATTTAACTATACAATACTTGAGGGAGAACAAATGAGATAAGTGTGAGGTAACTTTGGCAGTGACATTGAATAAGCATAGCTATTTATGGAATAAACATGAAAATGGCAGTGGATAGCTGTAGCAGACATTAGCAGCATTAGTCTTTGGACCATGAGCAGCACACTGTTATGGTCATGGCAGCAAATTCCTGAATTGTCCCAATCCAGTAAGTCCTCAATACCCTTCTCTTGGCATTCTGGGCCCATACTCCTGGTGCAGCCTAGCTGGCTGTTTATCAGTGTAACCATTGATTCTTAGATGCTAGGACCTTCAACGTTTATCCTCTTCTGCTGATCCTACCTTGGTAGTCTTTAGGTTGTCTTTTTATTCCTTCAGGGTGCTGTGACCTAGGACCTTCTGTACTTCTCAGTATGTACTTCTGTAATCTCTCAGAGAGATGATTCATTGCTTCTGCTGAGTCAGTTCAATCTAAAGACCACTGGTTGTTGTTGGTCACCATGTCCTTGCCCTGCAGCTGTTTTCCAGCAGTGACGATTCCATGAAACTGTTTTTCTGTCCTCATGGCACAGAGCTCTTAGTGGCACTGTTCCAATATTTTCCTGTATTTTATTAATGGCCTTCAATCAGAAATGTTAAATTACATTTCCTATACTAAGGTCTTGCATTTGTGACTAGCTATTTGGTTAGACCTTATGTGGCCACAGTGCCAAATGTGTTTCTGCAGGGTTAGTGAAGTTACATCCAAGACAATAAACATCCTAGCAGTTCCCTCTACTTTGCTGTGATGATTTACAGCATTATACTGAAGCCTTTCTTGGCTCAGAGAGGCCTGGCTCAGCTTGGTTATTCTCAGCTCCCTGACACGTACCCAAGGCCCCCTTGTTTCCAAGTCTGTGAGATACTGCCCTGCAGGTGAGGAACTTCCCATTTGTCTTTATTGAACTCCATGATGCCCTACCAGACCCCTTCTCCAGCCTCTCATGATCCCTCTGAAAAGCAGTCATAACTTCCATCATATTGACTGTTCTCCTCCTTTTCTCTCTGCTGCTTTGCTTTTTTATTCCTTTGTCCACTTTCTGTGCTTTTTTAGGTTGTGAGACCTAAGTAAGAGAGGCCAGTTGGCCTTTATGCAGGGAAGGGTCAAGGATCCCTTTCATGGCTTAGTCAATCATTTATTGATTAATCACTTGGATAGTGATATCCCCCTGTTTTGCAGTGGAAGCACAGCACCCTGAGATAGCGCTCAGAGCTGCAGTGCAAGATGGTTACATGTGCTCTGGAAAAGCGTGGGTGTCATGTTGGATGCCACCTTCATCATGAGAGCTGTGGCTGCTGAGGAAGCATTCCTGTGTTGGGTGCTGGGCTGTGGGCATGCCCACCTGTGTGCTGGGAAGATTGCTCTGGAAGCACTTGGACAAGGAGCTCCTGTACTGTATGTCCTTGCAGTGACTGCAGAGGGCAGGGAAAATAAGAGCACTACTTAAGTCCCCTTTCAGGAATGCTGGATTGGAAATGTGTCTTCTTCATGATATTGGTACATTTAGGCATATGATTTGGCCAGAAGGCTCTGATGTTTGAGAGCCCACACAGGGTGTACCCAGATAGTAAATTGCGTAACGCAGCTCCACTGTGATGATTCTGGCAGTGAATTTACTGGCATAAAACTGCTTATGCAGCTTTGATTGGGTTGAGAGGTATAATAAGATTTCTTGGCATCAAACTGACCCATTTGTGGGACAAGATGGATATGTAAAAATGAGTATTCTATGGCACAAGAACTACTACCAGCTCATCACTCAGGACCATGCAGTGACCTTGCATTCAGATATCAATGGCCCAATAGTGGTTATTCTTCAGCTGGTGGATAATAATTTCTTCCCCCTCCACCAACCCTGCTCTGCCTGCTGGTGATCTGACATCTGAACCACTGTGCCATGGCTTTGGGAGTGGGTGGTCTTGGCCTGTGCAAGGCTGGAGCCAGCAGTGACCATAATGGAAATGGCAGTGCTGCTGCCAGAGCATCCTCCAGAACCCTGCTGGGGCAGGTGCTCAGTACCACCAGTCAGACCACCACCATAAAGGAGCCTCATTTTTTTCACTCAGAGGAAATTAATGTAGTAGTAAGACCACCACGGTTTGTTATTTTTTCAATTAATAATGATTAATCATTATTAATTATAAAACATTATTTTTTTGCAGCTATTATGACCCTCCATATATAAATACATATGTTAATTATTTTAATTATGAAACCTTAAAAATATTATTATTTTAAAGTAAAATAATTGCCAAGAAAAAAATGGAAATTTCTGCCTTATGCCAGTGAATAAAGATAGTTTAGAAATGATACTACCCTCATTAGAGCAATTTCTTATTCATTAAACATTATGAAAATATGTATTTCACCTTTTGAAGGCCTAAAAAAGTGAAAATGATGTTTAGATAAGACTGAAACTAGAAATCTACTATGGAAGTAAATTCTTAATCTTGCAGCCATTAGGAGTGATTACTGAGGAAGTGTTTATGTACTACTATCAGTATATTGTATATAATACAGATTCATAAATCTGTTGAAGAATGTAATTCATCATAACAGTTATTTTACATAATACAGGTGAGCTGATCAAAGTAAAAAATAACCCTACAAATAAATACACCTAAAGTATTTGTCCTGGTTTAGGACAAATTTGAGAGGAAACCTCCAAATGGAGTCCCTCCAGGAAAAAAAGAAACAGATTCAAGCTTCCCTTCCCCCAACTTGTTCGGGAAAAAAATTTCCTTGAAGGAAAGTGGAAAAAGCTGTTTATTTAACCAGCAAAATATCCTCAAGCATAAAAATGGAATAACATTAAACAATGAAACCTCTCGCTGTTCAAAGAGATGGCAAATCCAGGAAAGTCCTTGCTGTGAGGTGCAGCTCGGCTCGCTCAGTCCCTTCTCAGTCTCTCAGGCACCGGAGAGTGCCGAGGCCCAGGCCCCGGTGGGCCACAGGCCTGAGCTCCTGGGGTGTGCTGGGTTTCCAGTCCAGAGCAGGTTTGAACAAATCCAAGGAAAAAGGAAAAAAACCCACAGTCCAGGGAACTTCCCTGCCCCAGCTAGCTAAAACTAACTAAAAGCAAAGGAGAGCTCTGTCCCGCTGTCTGTCCATGCTGCAGACAACACAGTCCGGAGAGAGCTGTGGGGGAGTGAGAGTTGTTTCTGAAAACAAACTGCGGCTTCTTCTTTCTCCTCTTCGCTCTCAGAACCAGTCTTAAAAGTGCAGAACTTAATATGTAACAGAAACAGAACACACGATTGGGTATACAGGCATCATAAAGTCACCCCAGGACAGTATTCAAACCTGAAGTAGTTCATTGATCAGATTTGTCACCTCAGCCCACAAAAAGAACTGTCTGGTATCATGATTTAGACAATCTGGAGTCACCTTAACTTTGCACTAATGGAAAGAAAAAAATATATGGAACTAGCTGGCATTTGTGGATTAATCAGTTAATTTATTAGCATAATACAATTAAGATCCTGATTCAGCAAAGTATTTTTTTCAGCAAAACATGTCTTACCTTTCACCATTGTCACAAAGTAGTCTGTACAGGTTCATTGCACTTTTATGACTATAAACATATTCCTAGAGGACTCTATTTTTGATGAAAGTATCTTAAAGAAAGTAATTTTTATGCTGTCATGCTTTAGACAGAATAGCATTATGCCAAACCAAAAATAAGATTAAACTGTTTCCATTTTTCAATCAAATTGAAGAAAACTAAGGAACCAATATTACATAGGACGGGAAACAAGTTTAGTTTTCAAATGTTTCTGCTTTAATGAATGATGGCAGCTAATGAAGCAAATATGAATATTTTGCATCCTTTTAACATACCAGTCATGAGTTGTAAGCATTGCATTATACCTTTCCTGGTTCAACCCTCATGAGCATCTCTCATTTTTCAGCTCATACATTCTTCAGAACAGGATATGTTTGCTCAGCGTCTAGAACAAAAGGGCTCTTGATCTTAATTGGGGCCTTTGGCTTCTATGGTAATCTAAGCTATTAGGGAACAATAGCCTACAAGACTGTCAGCAGTATCAGCAAGGACATTTCAAAGGCCATTAATGCCAGTTAATGTTTATGTAGCACATGAGAGGCCAGTATTACTATGAAGTTAAAAATGGCAGTGGCAAGATATTATTAAGCTTATAAAATTCACTTTACTTTTGTGGGCTAGGATTTTAATAGCATCAAATTACTAGTTTACAATCTGAATCTTCAGATAATGTATTGGATAGTAACTTGGTAAAAGTGTGTGAGTGTCTCGCGTCACTTCTGTTTATCCTTTCCATCACCGGTGACCTGCAAACTCCAAGCACAGAATCCTTTAGGGGATTCACATTTCAGAATGAAATAATTCTTGATATATGGAAGCACTCTCTGCTTTAAGAGGCTGTATCTAGTGGTTTAGGAACTGTTCAGGCAAAGGCAAAATGTTGTTCTTCCTGCACGAGGAGCAGACAAATGTAGGGTTGTTATTCATCCTGTGCACTCTGTTTCTTCTTTAGTTACAGGAAATATCTAAAATCATAGGCACTGTGTTGGGAAATTCTATTTAGGATGGACAATACAGTGTAGATAAAGATTAGAAAAAGGAAGCAAATATAAATTAATTCAAAGGTAATGATAATAAATAAGTAATAATGGTAAAATGATTATAAATAAAGTTAATCAAATACTGTTGTATATTCATATGTCATTTCTTGTCCTTGCTGTCACAACCTGTTAATTCTGTAACTGTGCTCTTTCCATTAGCTCTTTTCTACATGAAAATGCTCTCAGTATTGTTTTAAAGTCTCCAGCTGGGCTACATCAAGCACATTGTTAGCTCGGGTTAAAGCATGCTCACATTATCTAAAAATTTGCAAATCTTCCAACAGCCTTCTTTATCATTTTTCCAGGTAGGCAAATAAGTTCTCATGTTATTGATACAATTAATTTAATGTCCCCACAGAGTGGATGCAAAGAGGTTGCAATTGTGCAGAGACTTAAACCAAAGAATCTGTTGCCAGGCTGTGAAGAACCTGGAACTCAAATGCTCTGTGATGCACACATCATCCCTCCTCTAATCAGGGTAATTGCATAGGACTTAATTACTTCATAGGTAGTGGGCTTGTTTTATATACTCTTTTTAGTGCTCCTGGGTTTTTTACCTGCTGGTATGCTATCTTTAGAAATTATTTCCTCCTTTCTTCCTTTCCAAGTTTTACTCATATCTCTTAAGTCTCCTTTGAATCAATGCCTGTCCAGGAATGATGCCCTGTTGGGAGAACTCATTTTGAGCTCTCTTTCTTGGTAGCTGATATATGGTTACTTTTAAAGGAATCATTTCTTTTAACTCCACCCCTGACTTTTTTTTTTTAAAGGAGAATATGTAATTACTTGAAAAACACGATGTAAATATCTGACACTATAGACAGTCTGGGATTTATGAGAAAGCTCACCTTCTAGGTGATTTGACAACATGTGATTTTGCAGCTCTGAATTCATCTCCTCTACTCCCTATTTGCTCTCAATAATTTGTGACCATGTCCTCTGTTATCATAAATGCTTTTCTGTGATAATTGTAGCTTGTTGCAGTCAGAGTAGTAGTAGCAGACAGGAAGAAACTTCCAGATTTAGACCTGTTCAGAGACAGCAGGTTAATATGATGGAGGCTGAATTTATGACTAGGAACCTATTTTCCAATTTTAAAGGGCACTGTCTTGTGCAATGTAGCTCATCTGGATACTTGATATATTCAACTAACTTAATGAGCGTCATCCTGTGAAGAATGATACCATGTATCTTGTACTTGTCTCTTGTTAAATGTGACACCCAGAGGCATATTCAGACGTCATGTAAATTTGATGAGGCGGAATTGGCTCCTATTTTCTCCTCAGTGCTCCAGATAAAATAGCTGGGAGCATAGGGATGTTATTACTAATAAAGGAATTGAAGAAGAATTTTGTCTTCATGATAAGCTAGCATAAAAGAAATGAAATATTATTTAGCTAGAGGTTTATGCAAAACTCATAACTGCAGCATCTGAATATCTGTTTAATAATGAAGGCTGTCTTGAAAATGGAAAGTCCTCTTACAATGATTTACAAGGTAGTAGATGAGTTATTTCTTGCTAAAATCAGTGTTCAGAAATATAAGCCTGCACATAGCACAGCAGGCTAGCATTGATATTGTATTCTAAGGCTGAATTTCTACTGGAGCAATATTAACCCTGATAGTAAATAAAATAAAAGTGTTAACTCAGAGAGTTAGTCATTAAAAATGCCATTGCATGAGGTAGACTCTTTTTAATGTAGTCCAAAGTAGTCTACATGGAAGAGTTACCACAGAATGGTGAACTAGGCTATGAAAGCTGGCTTCCCGAGCAGGTTTACCTTTAGGACACTGTAAAATACTTCCTGTCTTTTCTGTCATAGTCTGAAATTCATCCAGCTTCCTCAGTTTTTCTTCTTTAGGATCAAATTAAAAGAGAAGATAATTAATTATAGGACTGGCTATAAGCATTAGAAGTATTTGGGTGATATCCTCAGATATAATTCACAAGAATCTGACGTGATTTTCAAAAATGTGTCAGTATGTCACTAAGGCTTACTCAATATTGTTTTACAAACAAGGCATTTGTATTCTCACAAATAAGTATCATCCTTTCAAGTTCATGTTTCAGATACCATATGAATAAGATAAATCATAAATGATTAATTTTATGCATATTAGGTGCATTGTAACTGTTGCCTTCTTTTACATGAAGTCATATCAGTATGATGGTTGTGAAGTCTGACTAGCAGGAAAGTGAAATGAGTTCTGTCCACCTATTGGAGCTCATTGAGCAATTAGAGTAAAAAAAAAGAGGTATTCTTCCAGGGCCAGCTTTTGTCGTGTAAAGAGAGGGAAAACAGAAAAAACTTTGAGACCACTGATTTATATATAAAGTATATGAGTAAAAGTCCATCTTTTGCTGTGATTATATAATGGGTTTACGTGAGATAATTTCAAAAATTCAGTGTAATTTTTTTAACTGGAACCCTGACATTAGTCATATAATTTTTTCCTCTGAAATAGAGAGCCAGTAACTGCAAGGTGAATACAGGATTTCAGCTTACAGAGGATGGTCCGAGTGCAATGACAAGAAGACTTAATGCTAGAATCTCCTGCACGTTTACTTTTCTCAGTTGGTTGTTGAAAGGAGCAATTACTTTGTGAGACTCACCAAGATGAGGAAAAAAAATGCCACATCCTAAGAATGATATTTCCCATGATTGGAATTTTCTTGTCAAAAATACTCCTTTAGTGGCTTTTGTTCTGCTTACAGGACCAATGTATTTCTCCCATCTTTTTCATAGAAAAAAACGATGGTTTTCCTTTACTTTGAGACTGATACTGGATGATAGTGTATATAGAGCAAGTCTAATGAGTTCTTTTGTGACAGTGTAACAAGAAGCAAGGTCACAAGGCTGCTGGATTTCATAATTGAATAGTGCTATCAATTTTTAAGGCACAAAATGACATTGCTGTTCAAGATTAACAGAAGATCCTTACAGGAGAGAAACAGGATTTACAGGAGAGAAATAATATAACAAGGAGAAAAATACCAAGCTTTTGGATGTCTATAACAAATGAACTGGAGTTCCTGGAGACTGTTTTTTTTTTTTTGTCAGCAGGGTTCACACCATCTGCCAGTATATCTGAGGAATGATTTTCTATTATGCACACCAAAGTCTTTGAACCAGTGGTGTCCTTTTAATATTTATACAGGAATTATTTCATTGTTTACAATGCAATTTCCTCTAAATCTCTGTTCATTCTTTAGGATTATGCCCTGTAATATGTTTGAAAAATACTAAGACCAAGTAAAATTTCTTAGTGAGAGAAATTCTTTCTTCGGACAAATCTGCCCTGCTTTAAGAGAAGACCTAATGCCCTTCTTTAGGACTATACAATATAGGAAAAAAAAAAGAGAGATAGATGTTTTGGAAATACAGTTCATTAAAATTTCTCAAGATAAAGATAAGCAATGTATTTTCACAGAATTAAATTACAGAGGTAATCTTATTTGTCTTGGAAGACAAATGAACCATTGTGGATGAGGTAATTGAGAGGTGAGTTGGCAATAATTATATGCCTGCTGAAAAGTAAATAAATAATGTATAAACATGCAATTTTAAAATCCCTCCTGACTTGGGGCTATTGCTCTTGAAAAGCTCATAGAATAAGTATCCTGGGAAGAGCACCAATAAAGAAAAGGCTGGTGAGTAGCCAGCTAATGAATACATGTAATATTTTTAGTGTTTGTGGTGAAAGACAAACTATCTTTTGGGCATTAATCCTAAAGCAGCTGTTACCTTGACAACTGCAGGTAAGGAATGGTTGTAGTGTCCATCTCTCCAGATTCACTTTTAACTACTAATAAAATATTGTAATAGCTTCTCTTTGTAAAGGCTTCATGTGGCTTTCCAAAGATTTGGATTGATCTGTTCCTGAATGGCAGCTTTGCATATGGAATTGAATTTGAGGAACCTGACACGTAGGAAAGACAAGCAGTTATTTATGAGGTCATCTAACTTTGTGGCTGCCTTAGTGGGAAGACTGTTATGGAAACAAAGCACATTCTGTTTCTGTGCCGTGTTTTCAGTGCAGGCTCCCGGGCTGTGTGTGAGCGCAGGCTCACCTTGTGTTGTGTCACTGGAGCACAGGCACGGCTGCTGAGCTCCCGGCCTGGGTGGGCTCCGAGGTGTCTCCCTGTGATGTGTGCACATCCTGTCCGTGCCTGCCTGCTCAGGTATTCCACTGCATCCCGCTTACTGCGTGGTGGCAATGTTCCCTGCCATGCTGTCTGGGGTTCCTGGTGGAAGAAAGCAACCTCAGCTGGCAGTGCAGCCAAAAATATCTCTTGCAGCATAGTCATGTGAACAATGCATCAAGAAGTAAGTCGTATTTTAAACTGTACTCAGCAGTGACTCTCTAAATAATCTTTTATGGCCTATTCTGGGTTAGCATGGTGTGGTTGGTGAGCCTCAGAAGGGATAGGGAAAGGCCGTATTGGAATTTTATGCTACCCTAACAACTGACTGCTTCCTCCCACTCCTGCTCATAGCCCCACAATAAGAATACAAGCCTGTGCATGTTTCTGACCCTACTTTTGTGGAAGTGCAGCCTCACTCAGATCTAAATAGTCTTTGTGTACTATGAAGAGAGTATCTTACTTGGAATCTGGGTGATCCCCATGTGATGTACTAACCAAGTAACAATGTCTGTGCCATGATTGTTCTTGACAACTCTGTTAAAGGAAATATAATGTAAAAGCTTCAAATTTTCTATGTACAAACTAGTCCTTGAAACTGATCCTTAAAGCTGTCATTAGTGCTCCAAACTGGATTCCCAAGAAAGTCATCAAGGTTAGCAAGACTCCAATTTCCTACTTACATTGCAAACAAATGGTTTTGGCTATGCTAAAGTTTATAGTCAATATGTGGACCCCCTAAAAAGAATTGTTCTTTCAAAGGTCCTCAGGATGTGCATATGTTTTGTCTTTTCATTTGTTTACTGAAAAAGAAAAGGAAGTTCAGTAGTAGAGATTGGATTTTGATAGTGAACTTATGACAAGTTATACAAATATGCTTCTAGGCCTTTTAGGAGATTTTCTTCTGTGGAAAATACCTGTTAAATCATGTGCTTAGTTCTATCACACTCTGATATGTATTTTGATGTTTATCTTCTCTAGCACTGCGGCATTATGTTTTCAGCTGATGTACATCCAGTTACTTAGCAATAGAATTTAATGTCTTCTATATTAATAGGATTGCTGGAAAGTGTGAATGGTCCTTTGACAGACCTATTAAGTCAGCCCTGGAAGCTACAGCTATTTTTATACATGAGAGATAAACAGTGAGAAGTTTAATATTGATACTGAAAATTTTATTCTGATCTGTAGCACCTTGTGATCTGTGGCTTAGCCTTAGGGTATGAGCTCAACAAGCTGATCTCAGAAAATTGGGTAACCACTTGCTCACTTCAGGCTTTTGTCCATATATTAACTTCTTACAGTTTTGTGCATTTTGTGCATGTGTGGAAGTGTACCAATGTTTTAAGTTTTTGTTGCAGAAGAAGTTTTTCAATTCCCCTCTTTTTGACAGCAGAAGAAAAATCACTGTGAGATTATTAAAAAGCCACAAGTCTTATTCTTGGCGATGAAATGAAATTATAAGCAAACACTACTGACATATTCATAAGTTTGATTTGTTCTCCAAGACTTTATAGAGCAGCAGAAAGGCTGTTTAATACAGCAAAATATTAATACTGCAGCTGTTTCTAGTTTGGAGAACACAACACAGAGAGTTATCAAAAATTACCAACCAAAATTTGAGACACATTCCAAAACATTGTCAAGAGAATCAGTGAGGATGATTTCTGCTTTCTGCCCTTCTTGTCTCCTGGGATCATCTGCCTGCCATCATCCTCAGGTTTACCTGGCCTTCTAGGTCTACTAGACATTGAGTGCACTTTGCTACCAATATATTGGAGATTCTGGTCAGTAGGGTGATGACAACATCTATGGGTACTGAATGGAGAAAACTTGGACATACACTGAATGCCAGTTTGAAGGAAGTGGGATAACAGCAAGGCTCATCCTGTGTTGTAGTAGGTGTTGGCAAGATTAGTACAGTTAGGAATATATGCAATTAGACATATTACATTATATCATTTGATACAGAGCCAGAGGAAGAGATCTTCCTCTGTGTTATAATACAGTTGAAACTGTGTAACACTTTCAGCAATTTTCTTTGCAAGAGGAAAAAAAAAAAAAAAAATGAAGAAGTAGTTACAGTATTTCCACTGGCTTTAGTTCAAGATGGAAATAAAGAAAATTAGGGTCACCTCCTTTGCTGGGTCAGTGCAGAATGCTTTTTGGCATTCTAGCAAGAGCAGTTCGGTTGCCAGGAGACAGTAAGTTAATTTAGGAAGGTAATGCCCTCCAAGCAAGTAATGCCAACATTCTAGATCGGAGTAAAATCTAATGCTGTGTAGCCAGAAGATTGCCTTTTAAAAGGATTTACATCTCTATCTTACTGATAATAAACAAACTGCTGCTGCATTGTCTATTGCTGCCAGAACAAAATCCTGAACAGTAAAATCTTAGGGTGCTATTAGGTAATCAACATAAAAATAATGCTGCAGCAGGCTCATCTAGGTTAAGCCATCTGCTAACTATGCCGGTACATATGTCAAATGACAGACTGCCAAACAATTTTGCATGATCTTAAAATACAAGGGAGACCAATGAAATGTTACGAAAACAAATGAAAAAAAGTCCACAATTAATGTGTGGCATTAATTTCACCATATGGGACATGGCTTTTGGGACACTAAACATTTACTGATGCTGTTGAAGTCTATGCACAAAACAATACTGACACTTCAGAATGGAAATAGCAGCAGAGCAATGTAAGAGACACAAGAAACTTTATCCCTGATGGTGGTGCCAACTATAGCAGTACAGAAGCATTTCTCTTCGGTCTAGCTGCAAAACTAAATCGTCATATATTCAAGCTCAAGGTTGTCAGAGTTATGGAGAACTCATGGAAGATGAGTATTTGAGACGGGAATCACTCATGAAATTGTTTGAGCTTTTCTGAGTGGAGATGGGATTCTTAATTGTAGGGATTGGTCTGAACTGAAAATCTTTTTATTATTTGGGAGAATGGGTAAATAGGCAGATGGATTGCAATGGTCAGCACATAGTGAACTCTGACGTTGAACAGTTTTGACATAGTTCAGGAGAGTTTTGCAATCAGTGACTCATGCAGTACCTGAGAAAGTTCAAGTAAGTTAAGTCAATAACATCTACCTGACTGCTAAAATGATAGTAAACTGACAGCGGAATTACAGTCTTTGCAGAGGAGAAAATAGTGAGGCCTCAGAGGAGAATTGCAACTGTTATTTGAACATTAGAGAAAATGTCTTATAATGGCATAATTAAAGATTATAAGATAACTGAGAGGTGACTTGATTATGGTACGTAAGTTCCAGGAAAATATCATCAGGTAGTAATGTTCTCTTTCAGTCTAAAAAAATTATGCCACAAACCCCAGGATCTGGGAATAAAAACCAAGCAAACCTGTAATCAGATGTAGAATCAGATCATTATCAGTGAGAGTGATAAAAGTTTTGCAATGAAGTGAGTGCTTCATGCAGTATGATATTTTGTGAAACACACGTTTTAGGGCTTGTTAGAGAAGTAATAGGGCTTCTTAGAGATGTAGATGGAATGGCTTAGCCTGTGATGTCCACAGGGCTGTGAACAGGTTACTTGTGGTCTCCGAACCTATGAACTATGCCATAAAATATTTTTAAAGGTGTTTGAGCTTCAGTTGAAAAATTATAATGGTCCACACATCCAAAAGATTGAAAATTATCTGTCAGAATGCTAAACTAAAGAAAGCCAAGTTTATAGTGAGGTAATATATTTTACTAAAAATGGGAAAGTATAGGTCTATCTATATATCATCATTTTTATGTATAGTCTAAAATACCTATTTCAGCTTCAAAATCTTTAAGTCTGAATCTAGCAATTACATTCTTGTTCTTAAAATTATTGAAATTTTCACTAATAATGTGGCAATTTTCAACATTAATTATGATGTAGTTTTTTAATCTGCTGTTCTAAAGTACATCTTGTTTTTCAAACACATTAAAATAAATAAGAAAACATTAAATTTGTATTTGTAATAGACTTGTGAGTTTTCAACTTCTGATTTTTAAACTGGTGTAACCATGGTGGCTATTCCTACATGGAAGAGAATAAATTTATAGTTCTTGTTATTAAACTGTCTTATTCCAGCTAAGGCTTTTAACCTAGACATTACCAGTTCAAGACAAAGATTGCCACAGCAGCTAAACTGACAGCTTTGATAGAAGAATTGGAGTTTGATAGATAGCAATGAGGTTATGCAATGATGCTCTTTGTTCTGCTGGATGAAACAGGACATAAGATTGTCCTGAATTACTTCCTATATAAAATGGGGGGTGCAGGGGGGGAGGTGTGAGATCCAGTTATGAGGGTAGACTACAGCCTACATGAAATGCAATGTATTTTCCAGCATTTCTTTATGGTGTGTGCATAACTGGTTTTGGGCCCAGCCAAATGAATTATTTTACCTCAGGCACCCAACCAGAGTGTTGCTGTGTCAGATGTTGCAGGGCCTGCCCACAAGCATTGTTTAGATGCTGTTTTGATTGTGAATATGTTGTGTAACTACTTACACAAAAGTTGGAAGCCCACAAGGTTTTTAGAAGGAATAGAGAGTCTAATACCCTTTACATTCCCTATCAAACTAAAACCAGTTTACTTCAGCTGTAGAGTCTCCCCACTGTGAAACCTGGGGACAAATCATTGTTGAATATACAGGCACCTATTTTCCTTGTTCTACCAGAAGAGAGAAAACTTAGGAGAGCTGACAGAAGTGGCTAAGCTTACATGAAACTCTTTGTATTAGAGCAGCAGTTGATGGTGGACTTCAGGGCAGCTTGCAAAGGATTTTGTTGTGAAATTGAGCTTGTCCTTATTTAGAGGGGGGGCTTTTAATTTGGGAAAGGGAAATCACATGGTAAGTGGTGCTAAAAATTGTGCCTGTTCTGAAACAGTCTAATCCCAGGTTGCCAGTGCAGTCTCCTGGCTGGCTCAGCAATCATCAACTCTCACTCTTGAATGAAAGCCCAGGACTTTGTAATACCGTAACAAAATATTCACAATGTTCTGATCTTAAAAGGATATTAACTAAACCTCCTCCACTCCATTTTTGGTCTCCTTCCTTTCCACCCTGTATCTTTATTATTTTTCCAAGTGTTTTGGTTCTTACAGGCCATATGGTTCATGTTTGTAGGTGTAATGCCAAAGATTCCCTGGTTTTTAGTACATTTTAGAACATTTTCATACTGTTAAATAAGCCTAATAGGGCATAATTCCATCTTCCCTTTGAAATGACTTTAGAGACTAAATGTTGGATTTATTTGGCCTTCCCTTCAGTTTTGGGGGTTATACCCACAGTAATTTTTAGCTTCTTCCCTCTCTTTTTCTCATTCACTTCTTTACAGACTACTGTAGAACCAAAAAGAAAAAAAAAGTTTGAACATTCAGAACTGCTGTTATTTATTTTGTTTTATTATTTAACATGATAAATTCATATATATAAGCTGATTAATGAGACCAAACTCACCTCGAGTGTAAGTGTTCTCTAGTTATTGTTGGAGGTTGTATTTTTGTTCCCCAGTTGCACTGGAGACGATTTACTTGCCATGTCCTCTGTGTCCTCTATGTCCTCTGTTGCCTTTAAAATTGCAAGAAGTTTACATTTTACTTCTATGGAGGCAGGATATCATACATTATTTTCTGAAAATGAAATATTTTAAAGTAAAATTTTCCCTAGGAATGCAGCACCAACCAAAATTCTGCCATGGAAATTAGGTGGCACAACAAGCCTGGAACATAAAAGAAGTTGTGGGTACTAGAAACTATAAGAGGGAAATTCTCTTCTCCACTCCAATATTGAATGATAATTCACAAAAAAGAGAATAAATTGATATTTTCCTGTTAATGTGTAAATTGCTAATAAAAAGCTATATAAAATAGTTAGAAAATCTATAGAAATTTGAATATCAGAAACAATTTTATTAGTAATACCAAGAGTCATGTACTGTGGAGTACATGAGAGTAGTTTTGCAATGGGAATGGTAATTCTTGATAAGATGAAGTCGCCAGTAGGACAGTAACAAGTCCTGGCAGAAGGAATTATTTCATTATGATCTACTATATTTCACTCCTTTGACTTGTCTGGATTTAAATTTCAACTTGACATAATTTTGTTCAAGTATTATCCAATATGATTAAATTAATAAAGAGCTCATTGGATCTTGGCCTTTCTGAAGAAAATAAATTTCACTAGCTACAATGCTTTAAATAGTGAATCAAGGCTTCCTCAGCTAGAATGAAACAATATTAATTATCATTCCTTATTATTTACATCTGCCTAATATAAAAATTGCATATTAAACAAGAGGATGGTAGATAATATATAATGACCTGTTAGTATATGAGGATAGCTATTGTTTTAGGTAGCAATAAAAGTAATACATAATTTTTTTATCATGTATTTAATATAATGTATTTAAAGAAATTTATCCTGCTGATCTTCAATCTTGTTCTAATCATAGGTTATCTAAGTAAAATAATTTATTCTTTTCAAAGTGCAGTTAGAAAATTTAAGAGAAAAATCAGCTTTTCTTTGGTTTCCACAGAAAGCTATTTATTTTGCCTCATGCAGTGCTGGACATGTGCCCTGAAGATGCAGTTTGCTTTTGCCAGCAAGCTTCCAAACAAAAAAAAAATCTACAATTATTATTTAAATTTGATACAATTTCCAGTGTTGTTAGTCAAGACAAATTAAAAAATATTGCTGACCCCAGTGTAAGACTTGTACAGCCTGAGAGTACTTTGATCCAAATGTCAGCTGATACAGAGAAGTTTTGTAAACCTGACAAATGTAGGGAAATTCCTGAATCCCAAATTCCAGCCTGATTATGGAACCATTAGTTTTATGACAGCCAAGGAGTTACAATAGCAATGACTGATCCCTTGATTTATGTTGGAATTTTCTGCCAACGGCTGTAGGGTTTGGAAATGTTTGTTAAATTTCTCTGATGTGTCCTTGGAAGTCTGATGAAAATGAACTCATTCTTTAAGCTTTAAGCAAAAATTATACTTTACTCTGTGTTCTACCTGGTAAACATAAACAAAAAGTGACTAAGTTTAGTAAAGGAGCTGAAGGTATTGTGCTGTCAACTGCAGTATATTAAAACTGGCATGCAGTAAATAGCTCTTTTGACTTTTTTTTTGTTATGGAACTGTGGGCAGCAGGTCAGAAACAGCAACACTTTGTGTCTACAGTGCAAAAAGTAATTGTAAATACAAAATCGTAAATTGTAAATTGTATTAGGTATTGTGACAAAGGCAAAATGCCTGTCAATCACACAAACACAGACACACATTTATCACACTGTTCTCTCAGGTTTACAGTGGGATAAGTAGGGATGCAGGTGCTGTATAAGCAGGATTAACTCACAGGAATATCAGACATGAGACTTTATTTCTTCTCATTACTGGGGTGCCTAAGGGAGCCATGTTGGTATCATGAGAGCAAAGACAGTAGATAATTTTAATGTGCTTAAATATCTCCATTCCAGAAGAATCTGTTCAGTTTTATTACAGATACAGTATGCAATTTACTTGATAATAGCAGCATTGAGCCTTGAATTAAGCTACACAGGTAAGGAAGGGCTGTGTGGCAAAATATGTTTCATGTCTGTAATTACAGGCTTCAAAAACCCTTTCTTCCTTTGAAATCTCTTAAAGATTGCCATCTAAATGGAAATTTCTATAACTGAGTTAAATACTGGATGTTTTCAAAACTCATGTGGGAGAAGCACAGTAACATAAGAAACAATAACTCTAAGATTGTTGTAGTTATAATTATTTTGCAAGAATCACCTTTTTCCCCAGGAAGGCAACAGTGATCATGATGCATCCTCTAGAAAGATATCCAAATGTTTCTCAGTGCATATCACCTGCAGCTCAAGGTCTAATTACTCATTTTCACTATCTTGTATGAGCATTTCTATTTTGCGGAAGGCTGAAGATGGTTCCTGGAGGAATTGTCTTCCAGTCATGTTAGCATCCATTCACACAGCTGCTTAAAAAGATTTTAACAGGAGATGCTTATTCACTAGGATGCCTAAAAAATTGGATTCTGCAAAATGTACCCATATGAAAATCTTTATGCACATGAAAGGCTTCACTTCAACAGTGGCTATCAATCAACAGTTATACAAAACAGAGTTTATGACTCTGAAACTTTTTAGTCCTATAAAATTGATAGTTATTTCTTTGGTGTTGGTAGTTATGACTTCAGGGTGGCTGAAGAGAAGCAAAGCATAAACATAGGCTTTCAAAACTTAATTCTACAGCTCCTTAATTCTTTCAAATATAAAAATAGCAAAATATTTCTTGATGTGTTTTGATGTTGGAATATTGTATTTTCCTCTGGTCGTTACTTGTGGCCTTGTGCCCATACTGTAGGACTGCAGTACATTAATCAGGAGTGTAGTGTGACATCTTGGAGAAGCAGTAGGAAGGAATCTGCTGCCTCCTGCCCACTCCTTCAGTGAAGGTGTCCTGAAGCCCAATACAGTATTTAATTTCTATTTATGTATTCTCTCACTTTGACTTGGAAGTTGCTCTTAGATCTGTGGGAGGAAAAAGACATTTTGTGACATACACATATTTGAGAAAAGCCATGAGACTCTATTCTGTATACTGAATAATGTATTCTGTATACTGAATACCAGAAATGGGACTTAAATCCTGTAATGTAGCCTCAGGTCAGTTCTTTTCAGGGAAGTGTATGTCAGAAACATGTGAAAATAGGGAGTTGAGATGAAATGATGTCTTACAGTTGTTGCTGTTAGTCACTGCTAGTTTGGCTTGCAGTGTGTCAGTGCAGGTGCTTTAGTTGGGATGAGTCATAGGAGTACAGCTGTTCTGCTTTGAGGGACAGCTCATCTGGAGTAGACAGATGCTCTGAGCTGGAGCAGAGCCTGAGCTGTGAACCCAGCTGGATGCCAGTTGGCTTCTTGCTGATGGTCAAACGTCTTCTCAAAGTCGGGTATACTGGGAGGTGCAGCACAGACACAGATGTCTGAATAAGCTCAGCCAGGCTCCAGTTTGGAGTAGCTGGTGTTCAGGGCTGGCCCTTGCAGAGCTCCCAACAGAGCATTCAGTAGTGACAAATCTGAAGCTCAAAGAGGGACGAGAACCAAGTTTCCTTGAAGGATAGAAGATCACAATTTCTTTTTGGACACTGCCTTTTAGCTTAATAGTGATGTGTTAATGCGTGGAACAGGCTTGAGGCAGCGCTGTGGCCCCAGTCAGGGTTCAGGGAAATAAAAAGCCATGATGTCCCAGTGACTCTGTGACATATTTGGGATTGAGTGCTACTCATGCCATCTGTCCTATGTCCTCAATTCCTAAAGCTACCCTGGCAACCTCCTATGTAACTAAAAAGTAAAAGATTCTTAAGTGGACAAGAATTCTACAGCAAATGAGGGAAAAGGGTTTTCTGGTTATATTGGTTGTGGATGAGGGTGAAAGGTAGAGTTTTTTTAGTAACTAAAATGTTTTAGAATAATGTTTGTTCTTTTTGAGCACAGTATATTGCCTGAGAAAGCCAAGTTGGCTTCTGTGTAGAGGTTGTGTGGGAGACCTTTTCATTTACCCACTGATTTAATGGCATTAGATAGCCTTCAGACACAATTGCCAGTGATTTGCTTATGTACTCTGCAGAAAGTACCAGATGAGCAGTGAGCCTCTGTGGTATGTAGCTATTATGTATTTGCCTTGCTGCTTAGCTTGAGCACTGCCAAAGTTTCTTTCAGGACTTTCAATAAATACCTAGGGTATGTTATAAAAAACGTCTGTATGAACCCATTAGTAATTCCCACATAATAACCAATGAGGGAGAACTCTTGGATTTCTTAAAATTAAAATACTGTACAGAGGATTGGATAAAATATTGTAAAAAACATTTGGAATACTATCGAGAACTTTATGATACGCTTGATGATACAACTAACATCTTTCTTTTTTTCCTATGAAAAAACATTTCCTATTTTCATGTAATAATTAAATATAATATGTAAATCTGGTCCTTTGTATTGTACATTTAAAAGTAGCTGTGTAGTCTCCATCACTAGCAGGACTCCAGAAGATCTTTATCTCCCAGAAACAAAAACATATAGCTCATACTTGAAGTATGGTTTAGAAATTGAGACATATTTCCCTGTAAAGTTCATTTTTTTCCATTATTTAGCTATGTTCCTCATTATCTCCTGTTTCTATAACTTTTTTTTACCTCTTTACTTTGTCTCCCTTCCAGAAGGTTTTTTGAGTATAACCTGTTGAGACCCTGTGGTGGGTTTCCTCAGATTCAGAAAAAGCTGTTTCACAAATTAGCAGTTGTCACAATTCCTACTGAGTTTTTGGGCATCAAAAAAAGGCTATCCCACTCATTGCTGACATGCAAACCATAGCATATTGCAATTAAAAATTTCCTCCTGTGGAAAATGCTGTGTGTGCAGCAGGTAGGCTACCAAGGAATATTAGGCATATTAGGAATTTTGCCTGCTTTAGTTGGTACTGAGCAAAAAAAAATTTGACTTGAATAGCAGATGATGTGTAAGATATGATTTCTTCTTTTATTTAAGGAAAAATAAATCCCAATAGCCCATCAGTTCCAGACTAGTCTCAGAAAAAGGTCAAAAGACTTACATGTTTTCTGCAGTGAATTACATATTTATGTTCTAATCGATTGGACATTAAGAAGAAAAAAACCCCAACAACAAAACTGTTTGTCAGAAATGTCAGTTTCTATTCAAGAAAGCTTCTTCACGGTTGTTATAATTCTATTACTCCCCTGCATGCCAAATCAATCAGAAGAGCTTGAAAAAAACAATCAAATTCTCATTCTTAAAAGATTGTTCTTGTTTGTATTAGTCTTTAAGATCTTTCAAATGGCAAAGCTCACATCAGGATTTGTCTGAATTTCTGTTCATGAGGCTTTCTTGTGTTGGATTTAAGTAGGCTACATACTGTAGCTTTGTATTTTTGTAAAGTACTATGAAGCCAATCAGAGCCAGACAATATAATTAGTATTTCTTATTCCCTGGACAGTCCCAGTAAGGCTGTTACTAACTTTGATAACATCATGGAGAGTGATTCAGATGCACTTCCAGATAATTTTCCATTGAAATTGGATGCATAATTTCTATTATAAAATAAGACAGATAATTAATGGCTCTGATTTCATTTAAAATATTTAAGCCTTCTTAACTCTTTCAGACAACTTTACAGAAATAATAAAATTAAACTGCAGTGTAGAACTCTAATTGCTAGATATCAATAAAAAATTATTAATTTTTCACTAAGATGCTAATGTGAGCTTTAAGAAGCAGCCTAGGTAGGAGGCAAGAGAAAATTTGACCAATTCTCTGGCAGAGAACAGTGTGAAGGCAGAAGGCAGTGTCCCTTAGCAAAGGGACTTTGGCTAGGAATACAGATGGGTTTCTTCCTTGAGACAGATACTCAGTGCTCATCATTGAAAGCTCTGCTCTTTTAGACATTTGTCTGTCTCAGGGCACTAACAGTTTGGCATTTGCCAAAGCTCATCCATATGGCGAAATTTAACCACATAAGGATGGCATTCATGGAAGTTAGGACATAGCTCTTGTCCTCAGCTGGCTTCTGGGAAATGTGAATAATGGGGTTTGTGGTTTTAGGAAAAAAAAGTTCTGTCTTTTCCTAGGAGTTAGATTTCCAAATATGAAGTATTTGGCTCTTTATCTACAGAGAATTTTCTGGAAAAGTCTAATGCTGTTATTTCAAAAATTTAACCTTATATTCAGGGGCTCAATAAAATTGTCTTTCAATGTTCTTGTCTGACAGAGAGCTTGTGCCTATGTCTAGAGTCTCTCTGAGGTTCAGTGCAAAGTTTCCTAGACTAGAACTTAAGTGAGCTAGCTCAGATGCTGAATGTGGGTTACCTATGAGTGTGGATCAGCTTGATAAGTAAATTAAGCCCTCTGTATTGCAATTCTGCTCAAGATGGTGAAAAAAAGGTTATATATTGATGTCAGAGACATTAGGGACTTAACAACATATCAACAGGCAGACAAGACTAAAATGAAAGACTTGGATCCCAAGAGTAATGGCCATTCCTGAAAATGCAACCTCACACATTTGTGGTAGAAAGCAAGGTTCAAAAAAGCAGCCTGAGGCTGTAGAACAAGAGGTTTTCTCCGGGAATCCACCAAAAGGAGGGGAAGCTATTAAGAGAACTATTGTCTCAGATCTCAAAAAGGGGATTTTTATTTGCAGCTACAACAGAGGTTGCTTCTCTGTTGAAAAATTTTGCTGAAAACTCACTAGAAGATGAGAAAACTCACATTGTTTTGTGTCTTTCTTTCTGTCACTGATGCTTCATGCTTAGTGAATGTAGCTGTCTATAGTGAAATTACTCATGTACCTGCAGAATTCTCTGTAAGGGAACATCTTTCTGACAACTCCTCTGAACACTAATGGCCAGAGAAGGTGGTATTTCAACATGTTTCTGTTCTTCTTTTCCTTTATAGAGCCACAGAATCACTAAGGTTGGAAAAGACTTCCATGACTGGGACCAACNCTCCCTCATCCATTCACCGTAAGACTCATGCTCTGGACCCTTCACCAGCTCTGTTGCCCTTTGCTGGATTTGCTCCAGCCCCTCAATGTCCTTCTTCAGTGAGAAGCCCAGGACTGGATGCAGCACTCGATGTGTGGCCTCACCAGTGCTGGGTACAGGGGGACAATCACTGCCTGCTCCTGCTGGCCACACCATGGCTGATACAGACCAGGATGTCATTGGCCTTCTTGGCCACCTGGGCACAGCTGGCTCATGGTCAGCTGCTGTCAACCCTGAGGTCTTTTTCCACTGGGCACTATTGCATTGGGTTGTTGTGACCAAGGTGCAGGACCCGGCATGTGACCTTTTTGAACATCATACCACTGGACCTGGCCTGTCAATCCAGCCTGTCCAGATCCCTCTGCAGAGCCTCCCTGCCCTCCAGCAGATCAACACTCCTGCGCAGCTTAGTGTCACCTGTGAACTGAGGCTGCACTCTATTCCCTTGTCCAGATCATCAGTGAAGATGTTAACATGACTGACCCTGTGCCCTGGGGAGCCCAACTAGGGACTGGCCACCAGCTGGATGTAACTCCATTAACTAGCACTCTTGGCTTACCCATCCAGACAGTTTTTCACACAGTGAGGTGTACATCTGTCCAAGCCATGAGCAGCCAGTTTCTCCAGAAGAATTCTGTGTGAGACAGTATCAAAGGATTTGCTGAAGACTGGAGAGACAAACATCCGCAGCCCTTCCCTCATCTACTAGGCAGGTCACCCTCTCATAGAAGGAGATCAGGTTTGTCAAGCAGGACCAGCCTTTCCTAATCTCATGCTGCCTGGGCCTGATCCCCTGGTTGTGCTGTATGTGTGATGTGATGGCAATCACGATGATCTGTTTCATGGTACCAAGGTACCAAGGTCAGGCTGATGGGCCTGTAGTTCCCTGGCTCCTCCTTCTGAACCATCTTGTAGATGGGTGTCCAATTTACTTAATTCCAGAAAATCTGGCCTCTGAAGTAGCAGGACTGCTGGTTAATTATGGAAAGTGGTGTGATGAGCACTTCCACCAGCCAGCCTTTGGGGTGGGTGGATCCTATCTGTCCCCATGAGCTTGTGTGGGTCTAAGTGGTGTAGCAGATTGTTGACCAGTTCCCTTTGGGTTATGGATTATGGGGACTTTATTGTCCTTCCTCTCCCTGTCTCTAGCTCTGGGGAATGGGTACCGCAAGGACACCTGATTCTACTGAAGCAAAGAAGACTTTTGTACATCAGCCATTTTCTCATCCTTTGTCGCTATGTTTCACTCTGCATCCTGTAAAGGCTGGAGAGTCCTTAGCCCTCCTTGTGTTTCTGATTCATAAAAACATTTTTGTTGTCTTTTGTGGCAGAAGACAAAAGTTCTGGCTGAGCTTTGGCCATTCTATTTTTTATCCTGCATAACATCACAGCATCCTTGAAGTCCTTCCAAGTTGCCTGCCCCTTCTTCCAAAAGTGATACAAATGAATATTCCAACAAAAGAATACAACAAACTTGCCACATCAACTATAATGCAGAGTCACTTTTTTAGGTCAGGCAGAAGTATCCTACTTAGCTAAGGAAAACAACTTCCTCTGTCTAGCCTGTATGGATGTTGTATTTTCTTTTTTGAGACGGTCCTTTCTAATAAGTATATATGTACCACTTCCCGTTCCTTCTTTGCTGGTAAGCCTACGTAAATGTTTCTTATAGAGCAGAGCCAGCTCTTCAGGATCTATAAAGAGGCATATTTTAAAAAGGCATATATTAGCTTATCAAAGTTCTGAAAGGATTTTTGTTGATCTGAGGGACAAATTGGTTGGAGATGGCCAAGAATGCCTTCATGTGTTACTCTAAGTGATTTATGAACCCTGGGTTTTCATGACATGTTAAAAATTCATATGAACTTTAGATTTAAAATGTAATTGTTTGAACTAGCTGAAACACTTTTTCAATTACACTTGTAATTGGGCAGATATATAGCATTATACACAGCAGGGGAGACTTGGGACTTGTGTCCAGATCATCAGATGTATTATGTAGCCTACTTTCATTGACAAAGAGTCTAAATTTGCTGCTTGAATAGCTTGGTATCTCCCTTTAATTATCCAAATACAGAATATGTCAATAATTTACTCTCAGTCTGATTTTGCTAAATTTCTTTAAACATATTTGGATTAGTAGACAGTAACAACTTACTTAACTAGGAAGCACTGCTAAATGTGAGTGGTAATAGTGAAACCCGACCCTGCATCTGCTCTTTGCTATCTTTCTGGTTTTGGAAAAATTATAAAGCAGTTACTTTGCACTTCATTGCCTTTTTTATTCAAATCACATAACTTTGTTGGGGCTGTATCCTCTTACTTGACAAGAGTCATCTGAGCACATTATTGAAGCACACTAAACATTTGTTCCAATTTAAATTGTTGAATTGGCTTTTTAGCAGGCAGTATGAGGGAACACTGGAAGGCCGATCATCCCACCTTTATAAGTGTGACAAACTGCCTTGTGCAGCTGCTTGTCTCTCTCTCTGCTATCCATATGGGAGTATAGACTGTTAGGTAGGTAAATACACTTGGTCAGACAGGGAGTTTTAGGCACCAAGTTACCAGAGATGAATCCATCAGAGATGTCGTTCCTTCTTTTTTTTCCTTATTATTTTTTCTTTTTTTTTAAATTGAGAAATCAAACAGGGACCTATAAGGACGTATTTATTGTACAATAGCAAAATATTGACAAGGAAATTGCTAAGGAAAGATTCTCCTAGTATTCTATTAAATTCCTAACAAAATAAAATTATTGACAGTGGAAGTAAACAGGGAGATCCATTCATCATTTAAAACTTTAACCAAAATGGCAAAGAAAATATTTTTTTATGTGTGCTTATAGGATTTAATTTGCTAAAATAACTTTGCTGTGATTCCTGGAATAAGAAAGCTAATAAACTGAAAAGCTTCAGTGTTGCCAAAAGGAGTAGCTCCTTAAGCATTTGATTTGAGAATTTTTATGAGCTAGAGGAAAACTCAAAAGAGTTATATTGTCTTGTGCAAGTTGTACCAGTACAATTTCTTGTACTTAAATTTGAAATCCTAGGGATACAGTCTTCTAATATAGAGGTATTAGAGCTTTAAAAGAGTTGAGATAAAGGAAAATTAAACTATTAAATATAAAGCTTCCTTGCATAAAAAAAGAGACAGCAATAACCAATATGGGTAATGTAAATGTTTATAGTTCAAATGTTCTATGCCAGGCTTATACAAAATATCAAATATTCAAAGATATTCAAGCTAATTGTTTATCTTACTCCAGATAGTAAAGAATTGCTCCTTATGGTAGAAGTGAGCATGACAATCACAAGTATGCACCTAAGTAGAAAGGAATGTGCCCATTTCTGTAATATAAATTTACAGCTCTTGGCTTGATGGTCACTAAGGCATCTCTTGCTAAGAAGGGGCTGCTTGTGTAAGAGGAAGCTGCAGGTGAATGGAAGTATCAGATACTGCATCTTAGTTCTTAGAGAAGATACTGTGGTTGTCACAGGACTGGCAGTTTTCATCCTCTTGGCTGATGATCTTGTGATTTTTGATGTTATGTCCGAAAGGAAATGTAACCAGCTATGAGCCTGTGCACTTACATCTCCTTTGAGGAAACAAGGGCAGTCAGTGAAGCAGCACAACACTGGCATGTACTGACCAACCTTTCTGGCAGCAAGAGTCAGTCTGCTAGATGTAGCTTCTTTTGTGAAGATATAGGCTGCAGTGTTGATTAGAAGGGCTCACTGTAGGTGAGGATCTTGTCCCTGTCTCTCCCTATCTTTCAGTGTCCTAGTTGCCCCATTGTTCTAGGAATGTACAGTCTCCCCTCTGGAGATCAGGATTCTCCTATCATGATAATGGTCACTGAGAGTGGAGAATGGTACGTGAAGAACATGCCTGCCACTTACCAGCAAGTGGTTTGTGTTTCAGACAAATAATTTTTCTCTGATTGAGGCAAATTCTTTTAAAACTTGCCACATCTCCTCCTCAGAGTAGACAAACAGATAACCATTGGTGAAATACAAGTTTTTCTTTAAAGCCCTGAATATTCTCAGTAGCAAAAGAGTAATAACAGTGAATTTGTGGGGCTTGAGGTATAACACAGAAATAGGTTTCCTTTTCCCTGTGTACAGTCACTTCAGAAGTACCTGCTGCCTGCACTGGGACCCGCCAGGCAGCCTTTTTTTGAGTTAGGCCTATGCAGAGCAGAATGTGAAGTTTGCATCCACCTCGTGTGATCCTTTCATCTTAACAGCTGTATGTTCTGAATGCATACCAGCATGAGCTCTGAAAAGGTTTGTTTATATGATCTTCCTCCATCAGAGCACCACCTTCTCAAAAGATTCCTTGTGAGATAAGGTCATCAATACTTATGGAAAGGTTTCAGAGTCTTAAGGATATGTTTCAATGGTGTGACACAACCTAGCTTTCTGCCATAATGCAGAATTCAGCTCCTGCATCCTAGGGTAGTGGGACTTTTGGTCTGGAGTGTCCACTAAACTGATCTCCAGACTCAGATAAGAGCTTGAAATGTGAGAGCTGAGCTAAATAGACAAGGCAGAATCATGGGAGTGCTGTCTGATCTATACCCCTCATACTACTCATATACTTGAAAAGTGATTCCTGTGCTTAGATGATGAGTATGGGTTGAAAGTCTGTGTAGAACAGAAAAATACAAATAAATGAACAAACGAGACACATGTACAAAGCAAAAGCGTTTCATTTGTAACAAGGCCAAACAGAAACTAGGGAAAATATCATGACTCTTGGAGAAGAGCACTGAGAATTTCTGATAAATGTTTGCTTCTATTATTAAAATATGATCTACATATAGATATAATATAAACCAAACTGGAGTAATACAAGTAAGACAAGAACTTCTAATTCTGCAAAATAGTATTAAACTCCAACAAATTATATGTTTCCAAAAATATTTTAAGTTCATGGCAATATAGTACCAATGAAAGCCAGTCAAATTTCTAGTTGGTCTGATTGTAAGTATTTATCAAAGCAGCACAAAAATGTCAAGGGGCACTTCACATTAGTAGCAAGTGCAAATTTGGGAACAGAGTGTGGTCTTGTGATTCTTACTCTGAATCAAGCAAAAAGAACAAAAAGAACACTGTTTTTTTCTTTATGTTGACTCATAAATCTTGTCAACCCTATATTTTGTCATCTGATCTGCTTTCTGAACTCCAGTCTAAATAGGTCTCATATAGACTTAAGGAACCTAGATAGTCACTCAAATTAAGTGGTCAGTTCAGTGGTCTAAGTCTAGATTTCAGTGCCATTTGTAATGACCCAAGGAATCCTGCCAGGCTTCCACACTTCTGCAGAAAAGCACAGGTTTTGTACACTTCCTACATTGTATTTTCTGGTTTTGTGGGGATATTTCAGATGCGCAGTCCCCTCTCTGTAGCCATCTAACCTGAGATCTCTTCATCTGTGAGGAAGTACTTGTAATTTAGGTTATATAACTAAACATACTTTCAAACAGATGGCTCAGCAGCATCCATTTGTCTGATGTAGTGGGAATTGTAAATGTTGTCCAAGTGCAGAGCATATCTCTGTGGTGAGTAAGCTCTAAAAATCTTTAATGTGGAAGCAGAACTGCACAGCTATGTAACAAGTTAAACTGGTAGAAGCCAAACAACTTACTGTGTAAGCATATCCAGAGAAGGTAAAGAAGTTCTCTGCCCCCAGTCCTGAATGCAATAGCATTCAGCATCCTGGCCCTTACCAGACATTTCCCTTCAGGTCTTCATTGCAATTCCTGTCAAAATACGGGGATGGCAACCTAAAGTCAAATACTCTTGTACTCAAGAACATTTTACACAGCTTTTGTATGTAAAGATTTTGGGAGTGCTGCATTTCCATCACATCTTTTTACTCCTTATGCCAGGTGCTTTTCCTGCCACTGGTCATTCCCTTGAGGCCTAAATGCTCCAAGTAGGATCAGCGGAGGAACATGTTCATTTCTGCCTGCTGTCAACAACAGTATGCTTCCAAAGGAGAAATCTGAATGTTCTTGGAAAGTAAGCTTTATGGGTGAGTCTAAAATAGCTAACCATTTTAAAGTCTGTTAAATTTCTGTGTATTTTGGGTGATCTTACTGGTATTCGGATCCTTCAAGAAAAGTGAACCTACAGCTTTAGTGAACTAAAGAAGGTACACTTTCAAGATGAGAAGTGAAATTCAGAAAGACAGTTTGTTACAAAAATTGAAAAAAGGCTTTGTCAACAATTAAGTGAAAACCTCTGTTAAAGACCCAGCTGGAAATTACAGGCAAATCCCTTCAAAATGGAAATTGTTCCATGATATGCAACCAGGATTGCAACTCAGTACTTACTGCCTGTCAGTGCAGTGAATCTCCCTCCTCAGCATGGATCTCTTTGGAAGTAAAGTTGAGGGAGCTAATACCTGGAACAAGGATGAGAAATTTCCAGGTGAGGTAGTGTTCTTTTGTGCCTGGAACTGCAACAACCTGGACTTGCAGTTCAGTAGCTTTGTCTGGATTGTCCCCAAGAATTTTCTTCTTTCTGGAGAAGGAAAAGGAAAATTATTAAAAAGTTTTAGATATGGAAAGAGAGTAAGATTTCCTAAGACCTAAAAATTGACTTAATTCCTATCCAGAGCATAGCCTAGGAATGCTTTCACAACACCTGCACACCTGCAATTCTGTGGCCTGGGGTGGGGACACAGGGATTTAGGAGAGTAGATCATGGGTAGTATATGATATACAGTCTTTTCTTCAGCCTGGTGATGCCTTAGGCTTTTGAGTTTTCTTTTCTGCATTGATGTGTGGCTTTTGTTCAGGGTACTGAGATCCTTTCACAGGGTGAAGAAGACACAACAATCTTACTCTGATTGGGACTCAAGGGCACCTTTTCCAAACTTCAGGCTCACGTAAAACAACGTGGAAGGAAGAAAGCGGGCAAGTGGGACTCCTGTATGCAAATGGACCCAAACATATAAAACCAGTGAGATCTCAGGACTGGCCCTGCTCCCCTTTGCCTCCATCTTTGGAGCCATCCAGACAGAGCCTGATTTGTAGCACTGGTGCTGTCTGGGGGTGACCTCTCAATAAATATCCTTTATTCCCCTAACTCCGTATAGCCTCTGTTCCAGCTCTTCCAGGCGTCACTGGCAAAGACAAATTGGGAAGACTTGCTGATCTTTTAATCAGATGTCTATCGCAGCAATGGGTGGAGACCCTCTTTTGTGGAAAACTTATGATCTGAAGTTAGAGATGGCCTTTGAGAAGGATCTTTGAGGTGTGATCTCTGGAATGCCACATCATGGTTCCTCAGTACCCACTTCCACTTGCATTTCTGAATCTGAGCTTCGTCACCCTCATAGAAGGGTGCAGAAGGGTAGATTCTGGAATGAAGTGGTCGAGGTAGAAGTTTTTGGTGAGGCTATGATAAACATGGATAGAGATATGCCCATCCCATCTCCCTGTGTGTAGACCCATAACAATAATAGGAGTTCTTCCCAGATCTTAAGAAGCTCCTACTTATTATTGAGTTGATTGTTATGGGGTAGAGTAAAGGACACATTTTTTACTAAGTCTGTTATTCTGAACTGAAAGGACTCCAACTCTTTGACACATATTCTTTGTTTGGATTTATTTTTAGTAATGATCTCTTTGGTTTTTGGGTTTTTGTTTTTCTTTCCAAATAGCTTTTCATAAAACTAAATTAAACTACAAAAGGAGAGAAAATACGTTTGCAATGAAGCATATGACCCTTCATTTTGTTACCTTAATGTAAAAATGGGCAAATGCAAAGATCCTGGAATATAACTGATCTAGGAGCCGTCTCTAAGAACTGCTTCAAAAAAAATTCCATCAATTCATTGTTAAGTACAAAGGAATAGAAGAAACATTTTCAATGTTTCACTAGATTGAGTATGCAAAAGGAATGCCATGGGAATAAGTTTAGAAATACTGAGAACTCAGATTCACACTCTTTGATGTTAACAGCTTTTCTCGCCAAGACAGAATATTTTCCTCTACTTAGGATAGAAATTCTCACTGTTATACATATGCAGCTAAAGTGAGAATTTTCCTGGTTCTGATGCAGGTTAGCCAAGAAGGTCTTACTGGAGCACATCATGTATGCTTTCTGCTTCTTGATGATCAGAAAAATTAAATTAGACTAATTTCCCATCCACCTCCTCTTCCCTCCATTAAATGGGCTGATGGACAAGAAAACAGCTCTGTGCTTTGGGTCAAGATGAGCACTTTGGGCTCTTTGGTCCTGGGAGCTACAGGGTATGGGTATGCATGGGAAGCATAGGAGCCCCAGGCACTATGCAGAAAAGTCAGAGGACTCTACAGCCCCAGAAAAACAGTTTCTGCTTGGAGCTTAGGGTACCAGAGATCTGAAATACACACAGTAGGTCAGGTATCTAGTTCAGCAGGAAAAGACAATATTTAAAGTCCTATTCTAAGCTCGTCTTCCAGCTGAAGAAAGGAAAAGATAAGAAAGATGCACATGGTCTTGCTGTAATGTATCTTGGTCTGCTGTCAATATGAGGAGACTGTGGACATATCATCTTTCAGCACTGCCCATGTGGCCACTGCCAGCATTTCACACAGGCACTGCCTATCAGTGGTGTGTGATCCATTCCATGGAGGGACTGATGGGATGCTCACTTATTGTATTTCTTTCTGTCCAGTACCATAGTGTGAGTGCTTTGGCAATGTTTGAAAATGTTTGTTGATGGTTCTGTTTTTACAGTGTTTAAGTGTTTCTTGTTCAATACACCAAAATCACATGAGAACTGAATCATGTTCACCCATTTCCAGACTGTGTGTGGTGATCTGCACAGTATGAGAAATTGATAGCAGTCATTGTATCTTTCAAGCTCAGTAACTCAGGCATCAGAAGAGACAGCTGTATTTTTTTCAAATTCTAACTAGATTTGTAATGCACCTGGTAAATGTCTGCCCTTTCAGAAGCACAATTTCACTTCTGAAATAAGCATTAAGAATACTAATGCAGGTCAAGTAGTTTATTGTTGGTATGAACAACACCATAAGTTGGTATAAGTAAATCTATAATGAATCTAAAATGAATAATGAGTAGCTGCCACTGTATGATTCAAAATTCTTTAAACAAGAGAGAAGGCAATAAGAAAAACAAAGGAAAGGTTCCTGAAAAGACAAAAGAAAAGAATGTTACAGCTGAGTTGCTTTTTTTGCTTTTACTGTGACACTGTGGTGGGAGAGCAACTGTGGAGGTAAGTGGAGCTTCAGATAAAGGCTTGGAAAAGCTCTAAAATGTGTTGAGAACAAAGAAGCCCCAAATCTCTGCAAGAAAGCTTTTGAGCTTAAAGATATGAATCTGAATGAAGAGTACTACTTCCAGTTTCCCACGTCTCCTGGGGCAGCTAGTCAAAAGCCTGGTAAGACCCTGTTAACAGACTGCACTGAGTCAAATTTGCTACCACACACAAATCCTTTTTCTGAAAAGTATGCACCACACTGTTCTAGTCTGTTCTAAGCTGTTTCTAAATTGAATAACTAAAGCAGTCTGGGACAGGGTCAGTTTAACTCTGGCTTATTCATGGACATCCTCTCTGTTTTTTGACAAGTAATTTGATCTTCTGTGACACAATGACTAGTTTTAGGTTAATAGAAGAAGCAAAGTTTATGATTGTTGAAGAGAAGTAGAAGCATTAGGGGCCTGTAGCTTCCTTGACTCAGGAACTGACAAGAATATCTATTGTGCAAGTATACTATTCACTTTCTGTTTTCCCTTTTATCTTTACTTATCTCTGAAGCAAAATTTTAGGTCATACTAAGCAGTCAGTGAATTGAATTTTTATTATATGCTTCAATTGAGATCAAAATGTTAAAACACTGTAGAAAAGTAAATCTTTATTTTTAGCCACTGAGAGGAAAAGCATATACTTGAAAAATCTGTCCTTGTGAAATGTCTGCAGCACTTTGCAGAGGCAAGAAATGCAAGTACTAAGTGCTTTGTCCTGAAAAGACACTTCCATTGAATAATAATTAGTCCCTGTAAGATACTTAAACACAACCCTCCTTCTCTGCATGCCAGATAAGGTCTTTGTGACTTCAGGATGCTGGGAGGCAGCTCAGGGTCCAACAATAACCTTAACCTCTATAGTATGTGTCTGTCAGCAGTCCTCAAACACTTGTCTCCAGCATACTTAGGTGCAAAATTATGTCATATTGTCCTGTTTTGCATTGTTATTTTATCAACAAATACTGTGTCCCTTTGCTACCACGAAAGATCCCAGTGACTTCCTGCTGTAAAAATGGACATTACAAAACAACAAAGAGGAAGGTTTCTATCAAAATGAAACCCAACAAAGCAATTGTATCAGAACAAGGTGTTCCCAACCTGATTAATAAAGACAACAGTCTGTGTTCATCTTTCTTCCAAAATTTTGACTTAAATAGGATAAAATATGTACGAGCTACAACTTACCAATGTGCAGATTTTACCCATCCCTCCTGTCACTTGGCAGGATTTTCAGCTGATAAATTTGGTCCATCTACAGGTCTACTATTTGGAGTTCTACTTCCTGGAGAATAGTCTGTGGATCTACTTGGGCAAGATAGGACATAGTAAAAATGACAATACTGGTGCATAAGGGAGCCTTGCATTTTTATGTGGATTTCTATCATTGCATTTCATAACAATTCTTTTTCAACTAATTTTTCTGCAATACCACTACAGTTGTATCTCACTTTAGTCTCTGATAGTGAAACAAGAAATTTTCCTCTTTTGTGGTCAGTTCTGCTGGTTTTACCTCTTGCAACAACTGTGCTGAAATCACAAAGAAATCACAAAGACTCTTTCTAGTGAGGTGAACATGAGTTGTCCTGTAAAGCTTGGTTGTACTTAAGTATTAAATAATAGTGCTTAGCACTTGTGCAACCTAATGCCTTACAATCTTCAAAGCACTTTACAAATCTTAATTAGTTAATCCCCACAGCAGCTCTCCACAGCAGATCTCCGTGTAGGCTATGAAGTTGAATGGTTAAAAATCTCCCATGACACAAGCTTGACTGTATGGTAAGCTGATGAGAAAAAATATCTGCACAGTTATGTTCCTGAAGACATGATTGTTTAATTTTACTGGACTGTAACATGGCTTACTTTCAGTAAATTTGTTCTGCTTTCTTATCCCACTCAAAGTAAATCCATTATACCCTGCAGCGTGGCTCAGCATGCAGTGTCATCAAAGTTTTGAAGATTTTTTTTATTACTAAAACTCCTGAAAGCAAATGAGAAGCAGAGGATATGAATTTTATTTAAGAAATCAAGTTTCTGTTGCCAGTCATTGCAAAGACCATGTATAGGAAAGGGTCAGAAAGTCCCTACTGAAGGACTGCTGCAGACTGAAGCACTTGGGACAATAACTACCATTTTTGGCAACTTCTTTTGAAAATGTGACTTCTGTGATATTGAGATTGTCAGACAAACAAAATATGCCTACACTCAATTTCACTGGGAAACGTAAGCCTTTAGAGACCTCATTTCATTTGGGAAATAGCATGGTTTTTCTAGCTTGAATTTTCTTTCGATTTTCATGTTCCAGAAAAAAAAATTGAATGGTTACTGCTAAAGGATATTATTTCTTATTATTTCTTTAGCCTTTTCAGGTATAAAATTTCCCACGAAGTGGAACTACTGCATTTAGTTTACTGTAGTACTATCACAAGCACCACTGCTTCCATCTGTTGTTAATTCTGGTGGAAAACTTTTTAAAATAATATTACAGTTTGACAGTAACATTATACTTCTATGTGAAGACTAAATTCACTGACCAAAGGTGTAAGCCATTAGCTCATGACTACCTCTCGAGCATCTGTATAGAAAATACAGAGGTATTTTATTTTTAAAGGTATTTTTATTTTCAAAGGTGTTTATTCTTTGTAATACTTAATGTAGAGAGGAAACAAACTTTTTGACTGAAGATGCCTTCTTTCAATGGAAGCAGACATAGAGTTTTTGTCACTTGTTTAAAAAAACCCATCAGTTTTCCTGAATGTCTACTGAGACACTGCAGCCTTATTTATAAATACAACATGATCCTTCTCCTCCAAGGCACAAAGTAACTTAATGCCTCCTTTTGCTTTCATGTACAACTCTCTCTTTGTAAAACTCGTAATTTGAGGGTGATCCTTTGTAATAAGAAAGCTCTATGAAATCATGAAGATTGACCTTGATTCCTTATTTCCCTACTGCTTCAACCTAGAAACTTTTATTCCTTGGGTTTCTTTCTCTTTTTTCCCTTGTTTTTTTTTTAATTCCTTTTTCTTCTTCTTTTTTTTTTCCCTTCCTCACCTTTGGAGAAAAATCACAAATAGCCTTTGAAGGAATAATTAGCAATTGCTGCAACCCTATGGTAAAAATCTTTACCTGATTGACTGCAAAAGGTAATCTAAGGGTGAAGATTTCAGACAGACCAGGGAAAGAACAATCTCCAGATGAGAGATTATAAGGGATGAGCACAAAAGAGGTGCTAGAAAGTAAAGGAATAAGTGAATGGGAATGCAAGTGGCAACATAATTAGCCAGTTTTACATGCTTGCCACTACACAGTTTCAAATGTTGCAAATGGAGCTTGGTGTTCTGCAGACAAACTAGTAATTAAGTACAGTGTTGCAATGCACAGACACACGAGGTCTGAATTAAGGTTTCATGGGCAGCCTTCTGGTTGTTCCAACGTTTGGTCGCTTAATTTAATGACCTAAATCCTTTTTAATATAGAAAAAATTTATTTTAATGAGGTATTTTAATTGTTTAGGGAGGAGATGTTGCTATAGACTGGTGTTTATTATGTAATTGTAGATGCATAGTACTCCAAAGAAGAAGGTATTCTATTTTCATTCTGCCTAAATTTGTGTGATGAGACCTTAATAAATGCCGGGTTTGTTTGGGTTAACCTTAATAAAAATGAGGTTGTTTTTTTTTCCTCAAGTGTATTAAGCTGCCTGACTAACACCTATTTTAAATGCATCAGAAGCAGGAAGTCTGGAGAGAATCTATAGGACTAATATATAATTGTAGTTTTAAAGAAAATCCAGGGAAAAATAGGTGGTAAGGGAAAAGGCTGTGTGAATTCTCCACGGTAGTTTTATGAGTCTACATCAGAATCTTTTTTTGAGAAGGTTGGATTTCATGCAGTTATTTCAAACTGAAGAGCTTTTAAAATAAACAAATATTTATGTCAACAAATAACATAAGGTGGTATTCGCAGTTGAAGAATTTTACCTGGAGGGAGAATGAGGCATATATGGCATCATCTTCCAAAAAAGGTATCTGAAAGAGTTTGGGAATAGCAGACCCTAATTTGTCTGCGCTGATTTAGCTGACGCTACGTTACAGAATTAAATTAGCTGAATGTACATGGAACTATGGCATAACAGGGACAAGTCAAAACAATGTTTGCAAAGGACATACATGTCTTACAAATTAGTCACAGCTCTTTAAAGGTATTAAGAAAGTTAGTTATTATCTAACTAATTATCAGTATGTTTATTCTCATCTTGTTCTTAAAATCTTCCCCCGAATCTTTTTGTTCAGGTGGGATTTTAAAGGGAATGCATGTTCTTGAGTAATTTTGTCAGTCTTGGAAATCCCATCAGTATACAGCCATGTTCCTCATAATTCTGTCTTCAGGTACCTTAAAACTGATTTGAACAAAAGACTAGTTCTTGAGTAATTTTGTCAGTCTTGGAAATCCCATCAGTATACAGCCATGTTCCTCATAATTCTGTCTTCAGGTACCTTAAAACTGCTTTGAACAAAAGACTACCTGTAACAGTAAATAGTTCAATACATTCAGTACTTTGTGCAATGTTGTGCAGAGCTCCCTGCCTGTCATACTGGTTGGCATTCTTTCATTGCATTTGTCTTTATCTGTAATCTCTTTTACATAATTTATAAGTTCTTGGGACAGAACTGTCTCTTTAGCTCATGGTTATAGTGCCAATTGTATCTGGGTCCTGGTGCATGGCTGGGATATTATGTACTTGTCTAATAAACACCTGTAAGTATATGAGAGTATAGAAACAATCTGCCATTTTTACACTGCTCTAATAGGAATCAGTGCGGGAGTAGGGGAAAAAACTATTCACTCTCAAGAGTCAGACAGGACCTAGTCACAAAGGTTAGCTTTGCGCTTAATGAGCAAGGGCTAATCTTCCTTGGCCGCTTTTGCCTTCAGCAGACACGGCTTCCATCAACCTGGGTTTAGAGGAGCTCGGGGACCCTGCTGCTCCCCACCAGCAAACCCCCACTTCCTTGACGGAGCACCCCTCCGCCACCATCACCTCCATCAGCACCACCCTCCTCGCAAAAGACGCCCAAGGGACGAGACAAGACAGCAAGGAGAAGAGTTAACAGGGAATTCATAACCCGGCCCTTTTCTTGTTTCACCCCGCCTCCTCCCGCTTGCGGGGAAGTGAGGGATCAGGAGGCGCCGGGCGGGGGTGGCCCCGGCGGAGAGGTGCGGGGAGGGCTCCC
>VWYI01017731.1:234-32759 GCA_013399455.1 Anthoscopus minutus
TCAACTTACACAAAAATGATTGCTTTCGTTATGCACTTACACAGTAGGGGAAAAGCAACTTAGCCCTTCTGATATAAAGAACATCTTTGAAATCACAAAAAAATGGTCTTTGAGGTGAGCGTCATGGTGCCAGAAGAAGTACTGGTAAGTAAAAGCAGGCAAAACTGAAAGGTCATTTAATGTGGTTTTTAAGCTTGTATTCTTAAAACTGCATGCAATATATAGTGAAAGAAATTAATCAGAGACTAGAATGGCTTAAGAATCCTATTTACAAAATAAAAAATTGAGACCTGATGGATGCACTTAGAACCTGACCTTCCAAATACATCACCCAAGTGTGGTGTGAAGGTTTTTCCTTTTTTTTCCAAGTCAGCTGTCAATAGCGTCACCATCTGCACCCTGGGTGACAGCTGCTCTCACGTGGGCTGTGAGATAACCAGCCAGCCTAGCCCCATCATTGTCTGGCTGCTCCAATAAGCCCTCCAGAATGTTTTGGTATTTAAATCAGACATATTGTGATTAAAAATTCAGGATTTCTTGCTACTGCTTAGAAGCTTCATGTGTGTGCCAGATGTGCTCACCCGAGCTTGCTGAGAGAGTGACTTTTTACATGGGCAGATAGTGGGAGAACAAGGAGAAAGTTTTAAACTTATAGAGGAGAGATGTATATTAGATATTAGGAAGAAATTCTTTACAAAGAGGGTAGTGAAGCACAGGTTGCTCAGAGAAGTTGTGGATGCCCCATCCCTGGAAGTGTTCAAGGCCAGGGTGAATAGGGTTTTGAGAAATATGAGCTAGGGGAAAGGTGTCCCTGCACATAGCATGAGGCAAGGTGATCTTTAAGGTCCCTTCCAACCCAAATTATTCTATGGTTTTATGATTACAGATGCAAACAGGAAAATAAACATTCGAGTGATCCTGGAAACTTGCCAATGTGGATTTGAAACAAGATCTGGATGGCATTTTCAAAATGTCAAGTGTTTCCTACACTAGAAAATACTCAATCAGATGCTCTAGAAAATACAGTCAGGTGTTCCTTTCTTTTAACTTAGAGGCTTTGTACAAGTACAATTGCATTTAATCATGATAAATTAATAAATGCCACCAACATTTTCAAAAGCATTTAATTTATTAAAAAGGTATCATATTTTTTTCAGTGGTTTGATTTGCCAAGTAGCCTGAAAAAATAAAACCAAGCTGAAATCTTAGGAAAACCAATTTCATGATATACCTAACAAAAACATTACAATCTTCGCAAGAAATTTTTTCAGTCTAAAAATAAAGAGCATTTGAAAATCCACTTTGTTTTATGATCTTATACTTTCAGCCCTCCTAGCCTAATTGCAGAACACAGAAGCAAAAGCCCTTCAATACAATGTCTAGAAGAGAGACTAATTTGACTAAAGTCTCTCTGGATACTGAGTCTTGGTGATTTTTTTCTTTGAACTCCTCATGTGCTTATAAATTTAATAGGTAGCCTCACAACAAAAAATTGATCTGTAGCTATTAAAGTGTCTGAGTTACAAGTCCCTTCTACAGACTGCCTTAAGCCCTTATGCTGCCTCTACAACACTTAAAAAGCCATCCTGGGGAACTTTTCATGCACTGAACATTAATGAAAAGGAAAATGGAATTATCCAAACCAATCAAACATGTCTGTTAGCAGAAGATGCATAAGCAACTCTGAAGAAAACAGCAGATCGATTACTTACAGGATTGATTTTAATATTCATAGCTTATCATATATTTTTATTCTGTTTCCTAAAAAATAAAATAAACTATTAGTTATTTCATTTTCTGAAAAAGAAACCAATTGGTATATGCACATGGATAACCTGGTCATTTATCCTCTATATTCATCTGTCACTCCCATCTCATCTACATAGAAATAATTCATTTTAGCACAGAATTGTCCATGTACCATATTCTAGAAACTTACTTGGGTTGTTGGTTCCTTCAGTCTTCCTTAAGGAAATGTAATTGCACCTCTCTCTGAAACATAATTTTTATCTCATCAAAAGTGTTTCTCCCCATCCAGTTGGCCTTAAAACATTTTGTTATGCTGTAACTAGAGATGAATGAAACAAGAATCAAAGTGATAAGAATTAGTGAAGTGATCTCAACTCAGAGAACCTAAGTCAGACAAGGATTGCTTTAGATGTGGGGGAATCTCTCTAATATGAGCTCAAGTCAAACAGATAATCTGAGTCCATGTATAATGAGTAGTTGTCCTGTAACATTTAATGCTACTAGAGAATCTTTGTTCTTAGCAACATACTTACTCAATCCTTTCCTGTAAATTCATAGGATATAACCTAGAGTTTTGCTTAAATAAATGAAACATCATATGTCAGATGTTTTGAAAATTAACCTTTTGCACTGCATCAAAACCTACACCCAAAAATAGGCTGCTTTGATGCCACATACAACTGTGAGTAATAAGGTACTGAAAGCAATTCATTGAAAATTAAGTGTCTCAGTATCAGGCAGACCTGAGTCATTCTGCTCTGCATATTCCTTGCATTCAAACAATGCATCTAGAAAACATGGGTTATCTCTCTATAACCTTGTCTACCCCAAAGTATTGTAGGTGATCATCACAGCATTGTAAATGCACCCATCAAACACTGCAGCTGGGAGTCTCCCCATAAATCCAAGCACAGGCATAGCAGCTGAAAATATTTCTGTATTCCTGTCATGGTTTAAGCCCCATTGGAAATAAGGCCTCACACAGCCACTACCCTCCCCCCAGTCACCTCCAGTGAGAAAGACAAAAGGCAGAGATTACAGGTTGAAACAACAATTTACTGGAAAAGCAATAAGATAATGAACAGTAAAATCAAAAATATTAATTGCAAAAGTATACCAAAAAGGGGGTGATTTCCATGCAAAAAATGCTCACCAAGTTCTATGCAATGTAGCCAGTGCCTCCTTACTGCTCCCTCCACCACATTTTTTCCCAAGGCTGACACAATGAAAAACAATGATGGACAAACTATGTGGTTGGGATCAGTGCTACCCCACTGCTCCACCTCCCACCTGCTTACCTGGAAAAGGACAAAACAGCTGTGGAGGGTCTGCATGTCCCCTTTCTTTCCACCTGAAGTCTGCTTTCTTCTCAGAAACCTCAATCCCTCACTTCCACACCCACCAGCGATTGGCAGTATAGAAGGAAAATTAGAATTACAAATATGGCTCCAGGCCCCACACCCTCATGGCTACCACCAGAAACCTGATTCTGTCCTGGCCAAAACGAGGAAAATTTCCTAAGGATAAAAAAATTGTAGCAGCAGTAATAGTAGTATTTACCTCAGAAATATCCACAAGTCATGCCAGAGCATAGAAGTGCAGAGAGGGATCATACCTGCTAATATTGAAGAGACAAAAAAGTGACATGCTCCAAATGAACAACTCTGTCAAATCCCAGTATCAACTACAAGATTACCCTACCTATCTCTTTTCCAAGTGTGGTTCTCCCAGGGTAATTTTATCTATATCTGCAGGTCTGGTATTGTTGATACAGAGCTCACTTCTGGAATGGAAAAGCAGCACCAAGTTGTGGCTCTCAGGTTTGGAGTGCTTCAGCAGTGTGTACTGACCTATGAGGAACCAGTGACAGCAATCTAAATATGTTTTTTGAAAGCTTCTACTATAGATAAAAGGGAATGCATGAAGTTCAGGTCATATTTGCTGTATTTAAGTACTAGTGGAACATTTGGCCTACATTTTTAATTCAGGAGATTTACCCTTCATCTTGTCCAGAAGTTTACATAGTATTTCCAGGCCACAAATATGACAGCTGTGAATCAGATTGTCAAAAATAATGAAAAAAACTGTAATATCAGGGGGATTTTTCTTCAGAAAAACTTAGAAATGAAAAAAGAAAAAAGAAAAACTTAATGGAAGCTTGTAAGCCTCTAGAATGGCCACAGGTTATGTTTTTCAGCATTTTCCCTATTACCACAAGAGATAGAAAATACACTTTCTATGATAAATGTGACCTTCCCACAGTCCTATGAACCTCCCTGCTGTAGTTTTAAAGGAATATCAAATACAGAACATTCTGTAGAAGATAAAAAATAATCAATACTGAATACAAAATCTTTATGTGTCAGTATCAACTGTATTTATGAGGGCAATATAAGTTATTTATTTTACCAGTGTTTTCTCATTAGGGAGTGCTGGGAGGCTAAGCGAGATGAGCTTCTGTTGTATTATGCAGAGTAATATAAAAGTTTAGAAGCAACAGAGAGTTGCAAAAGGAGTGGTTTTCTTGTTTTACAATCAACAGATGACAGTACTTCAAACTGAAGCTCTGCTACTGCCTTAATAAAGTTTTCTACTCTTCCCTTGAATGCCTCCATAACCTGAAGTAAATCTCTGTTTATATTCCACTGAAAAAAATCTTCGTTTAGGCAAAAGGGAATGCACCACACATGGAGGTTCAAAATATATTGCCAGTCCAGCTAACGTTTTAAAAGCTTAATAATCCATATTATCCATTTAACACAGAAAACCTTCATTAATAATGCAGGAAAAATTGCTTTAGAAAGAAAATAGTCCTTCCAACTACGTACCCCTTTTCTCAGGTGTGTGCTTGCCCTTCCTCTGTTCCCTTGCATCCAGAGGTCGATGGTTTTCAGGCTTCCCTGTGAGGTTTCTGCTGGATGGAGGGATATTGTACATACAGCAACTATCACATCCTCAGTCCTTCACTGGGAGAAGTATGATGTTCTTACTGTGTGTCCCAAAGATCCTCTTGAAATTATCTTTTTATGTGTTTTATCATGGTGTGTTTCTCCTTGCTTCCCAGTCAAGTTTGAACAATGCTCCCCTAGCCCTCATACCCCAGCATGCTGTTTGTTTCACCACGGCTCTCTTTGGCCTTCATCACAGAGTTTCCCATCACTCCAGCCAAAAACAGGTCAGGCAGTGGTCACTGACCACTTCTCAGGGTTAGACCAAGCTCCAACAACTCAGGCTGAGGCACAGACAAGTGCTGGGCCCCTGCACAACCAGGTCACCACTAAGCCTGGTGTTTTCTCATGCTAGTGGCAAAATCACATTGAACACTGCAGCACAATTAACTCATATCTTTATATTAGTAATGTTTAGGCCTATTTTATCTTTTAACTTGCCTTTATTCCTTTTGCTTTATTTTGACTTTATTTATTATTTATTTTATTTATTTCTATTTGTTTGGTTTTTATTTATGATTCATGATTTTATTTTTACTTTATTATATTTAGAAGACTTGAGTCTTCTAAACAAAAAGAACTTCTCCTGAAACAGAGAAGAAAACTAAGTCCATAATAAAAAATGCTGGTTTTTTGCAGGAGAATGAAAGGACTGAACTAGTTAAAGAATGGGCATACAAAATAAATAGAGAAATATTCAAAAACACACATGTTGTAGGAAAAAAACAAACCCCATGATTTTGTATTGCTGTTCATGATCATAAGCAGCAGCTGGAAGGTCCAGTCCACCACATGTGCAATACTTCCAGTGATGGAAGTTCCACAACATCCTCAACTTCCCCCTATCCACTGCTTCATTCTCTTTACCCCAAACAGTTTTATTCAGCATCCTTCTTGGTACAACTTGAAGTCACATGTTCTTTAATCCACAATAATAATAGTTACTCTAAATCTTTGTTTTGTTCACTGATGCATAGAAAGAATATCTCTTTCCTCTTGCCCGAGTGGTCTAAGTTTTACTAAGACCAACAGCCACTTTCAAATGGTAGAGCAGTAGTAGAAGAGCATTATTTATTTTTCTGCTCAAGAACCTGTAGTACCTGGGACATTGTTCCATGTGGTTCCCTTTGGTTGTGTTCAGAGGTAATGCTGGAGACAAATAATTCAGATTATCATCTCTTCCCAATAGAGAGCAACTTATCCATTTCAGACAATCTCACTACAGATTTTTCCAGATATGAAAACCTGACAAAGGAATTTTTAACAGATGCGTATGATTTTGGCAGTAAGAACTATTCATACATTATTAAAGTACAGGCTAAATTTGTTTTAAGCTTATAAGGCACAGTAGTGAGGGCCAGGCTCACACACAGCTCCCTAAGCTAGTTCCCCCAACTCTGTCTCCCAAGCTCACTGATCAGGGCCAGACAACTGCACCGTGACCAAGCTGGCCTCAAACCAAGCTCCCCAGAGAGAGCAGACATGCTCAGATCCCTGGCTGTGTCTTCCAGTGGTTTTGTGCCTATTTGTAAACATGTGAAATACTGTGGGGTTCCATAGGCAGGGAGCTGTAGGCAAATGGCTTTTGTTTAACTTGATTTCATGTCTTTATGTCCTACAGTCTTTTAATGCTCCTGCGCCATGAAGGAATGTGGAGCTCAACAAACCTGCCGCCTTTGACTTCTATAAATTTTACAAATGAAGATGGAAATTTAATTATTTATTATTACTTATCAGCTATAGAAATAAAAATATCCTCTTAGATGGTCATTTTCTTATCATAGCCATTGAATGCAAGACAAACTAAATCTAGAGTGCCATCTAGTGACAAGCTATTGAAAGTTATTTTAGACTGCATGAAAAAGCTCTTTTTCCCTGAAATTTTAGTGAAAGTTGAATAAATCAGAGATTTATTGAGAACCATGAAAATCTTTCTGGTAATAAGCACCATAAATTTACTGGAAATAACTATTAAAACTTCTTCCATTTCTTTTCCGTGTTTACAGTAATTGAACTGCTCACACCAATCTATTCTGCCAATCTTAAAGTTTTAGACTCTTTGAAGTCCAGAGTTTTGGATTGTGTGGACTCATTCAGTATAATTCATATAAATGTTTTATTAACTGTTCAGCCCAGTTCTTCCAACAAATAGAGTTCAGAAAATTAGTTGCATTCAGACAGTATTATGGCATCGAGTCATCTGCCAAAACAGCCAAAGGAAGCCCTGAAGAGAGGAGCAGCTCCTTTGTCCTTCTCCTTCTACACTTTCACTCTGTCTCCCATGGGATGACACCGCTCCTCCCTCCTTCCCCAGTGACACTGAGTGATATGTGGAGTACTTGCTCCCTACTCAACATGTTGGGCACAAGGTGAAAACCAAAATGCTTATACCTAAAATTCTTCAATACTGAAACATGAACAGGAAAATGGAATCACAGAACAGCAACAGGGAACCTTCAGACATGTTATGGATGGTGAAGGAGCACCTTTCCCTTAGCAGCACTCAACCAATAGGAATCATTCAAAAAATGATGCTGTACTTGGAACAGGCAACACTGTGAACTTCAGGAAGGCTTCATCACCCAGTAACACCCCACAACAGATATTTGTTTAGATCTTCTGTAACAATTAAAACCATACCATTCTCCAAATCCCTGTACATGGCTTCGGGGATAAAAATAAGCAAAGAGGTTATTGGAAGATTGTCTACCAGATGGTACCAGCAGTGGAAATGGAGTGGAAATACAGCTATGAGCCTGACAATTGTGTCTGGTACCTCAAGGTAGAGCAGCAAATCACAGTGGAGTTGTGTGACAAAAAGCTCAAGTCAGAGCACAGCACAGTCATGTTAAGGCAGTGCTGCACTTCAGATGATTCCACAACTTCCTAGCACAGAAAGGCTTCCTGCATCATGCATTATTTAATTTTCAGGTCCTGGGGTACCTGTTTTGTGGACCTGGAAAGGATGTCTGGGTGTTTCATCATATTTTCAGTTCCATGCACCGAGATGCATATCTGTTGTTTAGGCTGGTCTTTCTTCAAGCTGCATTGATTATTGGGTTTTTGTTCCAACTCACTTTAATTTTGCTTTAGTTCCTATCAACTCCCCTCAAACTCTCGCATGCCTTGTGCATGCAGTCCTCCTCCTTTGGTATCATTGTTCCCCCACAAATAAACCAGCTAACAAAAATATGGGAACCAACTCAATATTTGCTAGAATGACATTGTGATGGGAAAAGGGTATCAGAAACATGAAGAGTAACTGCAGAAAATTTTTTTTAAAAGAAAAAACAAAACCACAAAAACCCTCCAACCAACCAACCAAGCATTCCAGGAAATGCTTCACTATAAATATGTAGTATTGCATACTTACTCTAATTGCTTAGCAGCAAAATAATAGTGCCTCCTATTTGAAGTAGAAATCCAATCTGAATATATTTTAATGCAGATATTTCACTTTAAAGAAAGCACCTAGCAATAATTTTTCAAAGACTCCTCCATACATACAGTAAATTAGGCAGAGAATTAGAATTCACAGTTCTCCTACTATGAGGAGTGCCATTGTGAATTATTTTAATTCCATACTGTTTGCCATTTTTTAACATCAGATACTCATTTTTCATTATGGCAGAATAATAATTTTTCACAGAACAAATTAAACTTACAGTAGGGGCTTATACCAAATTGTTCCACTCCCCTCTGCTGGGAAAGCAGAGGAAATGGACTTACTAGGTGATCTCTCTAGATCTTCACTGCAAGAATTTTGAATTTTCTGAGCAAGAAGAAATGAGAGGCTTTATGTCTTCTTGTTCACAGCTCAGGTCACTTTCAAGAAGTCATACTTCAAACTCAGACATTAGACAAAGCACCAGCAGTGGTAGGAAACACTGCATTGCCGGTTTAATGGCAAACTGGGTTTTTGGCTTTACAATTCTATTAAAATGATTACAGAGAAACATATTGCAAGTTAAAATTTGAGGCCACTTGAGCAGCAAAAGTATATGCCATTACTTTATGATTAACCAGTTGTTCTCCAGACTGTCACAGGACATATGAAGTGTTACATCTGTACTTGAACAAGCCTGAAGATTTCTGGGATCAGGGATCTTGTTTGTACAAAAAAGTCAGGCCAGACTAATGCTGCTGATCAATACATCAATAATGACACTTGCCCTTACCAAAATTTCTACATCTCTAAGTAAGATTATGAGATTTATTGACTTCCAGGACAACCAGAGACACTTGCCATTAATCAAAATAACAACTAAAGCACTGATGTTTATCTTCTGTTCCACCATGAATCAAGGAAGATTTAAAGTATAAGACCAGGCTTTTCTTTAATGAGATTGAGATAGGTTTTTTGGTTGTTGGCTTTTTAAAAATTACTTTTTCCCAGGGAGGTAGATTAGAAGGGAGAATAAATAAAGGTCATAAAACTGCCTCTCATTAAGTGCAAGTCATGTATTGATGCCAGAAAGTCCAAGCAACATAGCATTGAATAACACCAATATACTTCTATCCATAAGTCTAAAGGTCTCAATGAATTACATATCACACTGGTGTATAAACTCACAAAAAGATCAGACATTCCCTCATGTAGTTCATCTTAAAGTCACAAGGACCTTATATAGCCACCATGAACTCCTGCATTCCCCACATACCTATTCCTGGTACTCACTTTTAGTCATCAGGAATTTATTACAGAGGGACCAACAACTAATGCAAAATGCCATTGAAGGATATCTGCTCTAGGTGAAAATATATTGCAATAAGGTATTTTATCTGGTTGACAGCTACTCGTGAAGGAGGTCTGCAGTCATTGAGATCACTTATCCTTTCCACAGGAACAGCTGAGTTTCCTTTGGCATATTGCTGTTACCTGGAATACCTCTGAGAAACAAAACATGGAGCTCCAGAGGTCTACAGAGCACTGCTGAGTGTCATGCCTCTTTGTTTCTGCAGTACTTACAACCTGAAAAGTTGTAGCAGAAACAAACAAACAAACAAACAAAAGGGAGGGAAGGAAAAAAAGAATAGGAAAAAAAAAGAAGAGTAACACATTTTTTGTGCATCTGAAAAAGTTGATGACAGCATTATTATGAGAATGTATTAAAGGTTGTCACATTGACATGGCATATACTCTTTAGCCTACACAATTTGAGTATTGGCAGACAAGTATTTTGGATGGTCTCCTGATGATTCTTATTTAGATAGTTTCAGTCTCTGTTTTCCTCCTGAAGCAATTCCTTTTTTCCCTTCAGCAACTCTTTTCCAGCTGTCTTCATTCCTTCCCCATGAGGACAGAACCACACTTGAATGCCAAGAATCTTTCTCTTTTTTTTCCCGTTTTCTATTTTTTCTTTTTCAGTCCCTTATTTAAATCTCTAGGTTTTTGACAGCATGTCTGAGGTTTGCTGTTATTTTAAACCAGCTGTGGATTAAACAGAGCATGAAAAGACATCAGTCCCCACCCAGATCTCCTGTTCTGCTTCTGCAATGTTGGCAAAAATCCCAGCACAGTGATGTGCCTTCCCTCTCACCCTTGATCCAATTCCCCCAAGGCACACCAGACTTTTCCTGCTGGCTCTCACAACAGCCACGTCCTGCACTCAGGACCCCAGTGCATGAGACCTTTGGCACTGTGCATCCCCAGTGATTCAAGCCCCTGTCACCAGGAGTCCACTACTGGGCAGAGGGAAGGCAGCACCTCTCTTTCCCCAGACAGGGCTCAACAGCAGCATTACCTCTCCTCTCCTGTTAAGTCTGGGCAGCTTTCATCCCTTCCCTGAATTCTGATACTTTAAAAATAAACAAACTAAATCAACTCCCCAGTCTTTGAATATAGCTTTGGGTTTTCAGGTTTGTTGACTGCAGTCAGCTTAGCACTGCATACCCTGACTCCAGAAACAGATAGGAGTACAAGCTTGTAGTGTGGATATACATTTTTTTCCCCTCGGTATTATTTAAAAATAAAGCTTAAAAAATTAAGGACAAAAGAAATTTTCAGCAGCTTGATTATTTCGTCCCATAAATTTGATGTTTAATTCCTAAATTTCATGACCTCATTTACTTGCAGAGCCACTCCTGCTGTTTATCTCCCAGTGTGGTGTAGGGCAATTATGAGTAGCACTCTGGAACATATTTTCAGCAATTATGGTAATGTAGATGATTAGGAAACAAGCTCATAAAGTTTGGCAAAGACAGTGTTAGTACTCTCCTTTCTGATGCAGTGTGAAATGCTGCTCCTTACTATGGGCAAGTATTTAATTTTTGACTCCTTTTTCTCACACTAGTATTAATTTTAGCCATGACATACATTTGCTACCTGACACAAACAAGAAATGATAAAAGGAAATAAGGAGAAATAGGAACAGGATGCAGTTGTTTCTTTAATCACGGAGAGTTTGGTATTTGGAAAATAAAAATATATTGGGGGGGCATCCTTTTATTGAATTTCTGAATATTCTTCCTCAAGAGAAGTAGACCCTCATTATCCTTCTCACCACAAAATTATCCACAGAAATTAGAATAATGTAAGTGAGGCAGTTCATTGGGAGCAATGGGTTAAATGTGGAAGACTGGTGGCCATTGTAAACACACTCAAGTGACCTTGCAGCTGGGAACATAGAAAGTCTGGAGAGCAGCAAGGCAGAAAAATATGCATTTCAGGCCTTCCACTGTTTGTATTCCACGAGCCTTAACAACATCTGTGTATAGATAACAGGTGTTTGGTAACTTGGAGGCACCCTAAGGGACAGGCTTGAGCTCCCTGCCTTGGTCCTGAGAAGATCAAAGCCCTGTGGATGTCACATGACAGTGGTAAACCACGCTTGTGCAAACTCTTGGCAGGCTGCTGGAACAGCAGGATGGGATTTAACAGCATGAGTTAGGCCTGGTGGTGTCTGCATCCGAGTGTGTCCCTCTGCCAAGACCTCTGGGTTTGTTTTCTTGGTTAGTACTGACATTGTTTTGTTAATTCCCCAACAAAACTAGGTTTATGCAACTGTGTAGGCATTTCCATGCCTCAGCTTCCCTTCCCCCAGCCCTTTAGTAAGCTTGTAAATGGTTTGCCCATTTTAACTACATTCAGATAGGGGAGGAAAATGTCTTTTTACTGTGTTGCAACCTCCTAAAACAGAAGTAGTTCCCAGCTCCCAGGTCTGTACATGTCCTGCAACCTCATCCACTCCCATTTTATGCTAGCAAGGATAGAAGATGTCCATGGCTCAACCAGAATTTTTTCTGCCAAATCAGTGATCACAGAGTGTATAGTTGTTACTGCTTTTTATTTATTAATATGAAAATTCATTCATTCCTGCTTTTCTGCATTTTAAAACAAGTATTTTACATTCCAGGCTAACAAAAAACACCATTGAAAAAGAACTAATGCACTTTATCCCATTGCTCTGAGGGTTTTTGTTCCACAACACTTTGAGTGAGTCAGTAATGCTCATACTGTGTAGTTTTTTCTAGAATCCAGTCAGAATAGTCAGCAACTTTGGTGTAGACTCCCGGCTGCCTGGGGCGAGCGCACCCTTCGCCCCAGCTGGTGATGCCCACCAGATACCACACCTCCTCGTGCCTGCATGACAGGGGCCCTCCTGAATCTCCCTGTGCCACGGGAGAAAAAGAGAGAGCATGCAAGGAAGAGGCCTCATCAGTATTTCTCTGACAAAGACTTGAATAAAATCAGCATCATTCAGTGTCACCACCAGCATAACAGTCTAGCTTTCAATCACTTTCATTTACGACCACTTAAGAGGACTAAAGCAGGGGTTCTGATTGTTTAGTAAATTGGTTTCTAAATAGTCATTGTAAGCAATTTCTCCTTCCCATGAAGGTTCAAAACTAATGGTTTTTATTATTTTATTTATATTATCATTAACTTATCTACATATACAGCGATTTAAAACTCATTGAAAAAACTATATATGCAATTAAGAAAAACAGCAAATTTATTTTCCTTATGACCATGTATTTAGTATCTCAGTTATCTACATGCCTTATCTTGTTTGAGTGACTCTGTCCCACTCAGGATAAAACACCTTTGTGTTTTCTTCTCCTATTCCTTTCTGAACATAGGATTCCTTAGAGAAGCTGTTATGAGTTGTTAGGACAATAGCAAGTCTGTTATTTTTTAAAACAGCATCTCCATGTTCTTTTATGCTGTATCAAATAAAGAAAGCTTAACTGGCATAGAGGAAAAACTACTTCCCAGCTCCAAGTATTTTTATTACTAACTATTCATATGTAACTAATCAATAGTAATATTTCAGCATACAATTATTTAGTGTTAAATGTTTGCCGTGAAAGCTGTATTTGATAGATAATTTAATATTAATAATCAGACTATCTTCTTCTTGCAGAAATTAACTCAGAATATTTAAACTGGTGAAAGTGCGTGAGTTTACTTTTGAGCAGAGAATTTGGCTCACGGAACTCACGCTATTGTGACATTTTCAACTCTAATTATGAACAGAGCAGTTTTCACAGTTTGTTTTTAGCCTTCTATTCCCCATGCATTTTAATTGCATTACTAGCACCCTCCCTTCTGGTTTATACGCAGTGGATTTTTGTCAATATTTTAAAATAGGATTTTATGCGCTGTATTTCCTACCAAAATGTAAAAAAAAAAAATATATATATATATAAACCACATAGGAAATCTGCTCTTATTGGAGAAATGCTTCAAGGTATTATACTTTTTTTCTCTGGATTTCTGATAGTCAGATAGAACACTGTTTTATTCCCTAAATGGGTATCTCTATATTCACACTCAAAGTTTCCTGTCCATGGAATCTGTCCCTAAAGATTTCAATGTCATATAAGAAATATTTTCCATATACCTTGGTTTTCAGTGCCTTTGACAACCAAAAGTGACAAGTTAATCAAAAGCTCTATTGATAATCACACTTCTATAATAATAATTAAAAATAATTGTAGTATTCATTCATATATTTGAACATATGGTTGGAATGTATAACTGTACACTACTGTTTGTCATTACCTTACAAGCATCCCTTCCTCCTACATCATAGCCAGCACAGATCACTTTGTCACCTATTCTGTGCTTCCGGTACCTTGCCTGGCATTCCTCTTTTGACATGAAGGGAACAGGAGCCTTTTGAAGAATATCTTGTACCCGACCTATATAGAAGGCAATATGAGAAAATAAATGTTTGGTTCTAGCAAAATGAAGGTTAAAAATCAGCTCTAGAAATCCCCATACACCGATATTACAAAGTGGAAGGTCACTGCTCCTAGAGTATTAATAGATGTTCAGGACACTGATTTTCCTTTCTTTGTGTTAGCAAACAATATGAATTGTCTTCTAATTGAAATGCTTTTATTATGCCATCTTCTTTCTCATAACTGGAAAAGAAAGCTTCAAAACTCCCTTGTGATGTGCAATGAATCCTCATATGTGAATGGCTCTCAGGACATTGCCCCTTGGAGCATTGCTGTTAGCGTTGCTTCATGTTAGTAACTATTATTTCCTAGTAAAGTGTTGCAATATGTCTGGAATCATCCAGTTTGTCAATTCTGTGCTGCTTCCTATCCTAGTAGTTTTTAAGATGGAGAAATTTGCACACAGACTTAACAAGAGTATTTAAAACTAACCTTTTCTCTAGTAATTAACCGAATAAATTTGTCTATACAGTAACTGCTAAATTTGTTTGATTTTACATTGAACTATAACTTTCTGATAGGCACGTGTATAAAGGAAAAAGTACTCTTTAAATAGGTGCATCTACATCTATATAAACATATAAAAGTTACTCATAAAGATACAAATAAAGAAATAGATGAAAAACCACAGCTTGATAATTAAGAGCTTTTTGGCCTACCTCCATATAAAATCAGAGGAGTTCATATTTCATCTACTATCAAAACACAAGTCATTGTCATGGTCTATAATAAGAAAAGCAACATACTTCAATCTCCCAATTTCTAAAGTCATATGAATACATTCACATAAAAAGACCCCATGGGTTATGTGCAGACTGTAATTCAAAATAGTTCACTGGTACATTTATTGCCTTTTTTTCAGCTAGGAAAAAATAAAAAAGAGTGTGCAAAACCCAGATATACTGGGTTTTCCCAATAGATTAAGCTAGAATCTAAGGAAGAGTATTTGAGTGTCATACCAGATGTATTTAAGACTGACTTCTCAGACATTTCAAACTATTGAACCAATTTATAAAATTAATTATTGTGCCAGAGCATAGAGCTACTTAATGATAATTTTATACATTTTTCATTTATGTTTTATAATGTCTTAAAAGAATCAATTCTAATAAAGAATTACATTAAAGCACTGTCTAGAAGGAATAGTAGTATCTAAGAACAGAGAATAAAGCAGAATTTTCTTTTTTTAGAGAAGGGGAAATTTTTTTGTTAAACACATTCATTTTAAAAATACAAAACTTTACTGTTAAAAAATATTTCTCTGTACCTTTTTCTTTTCTGTAACCCCATCCAATTACCCAACAGTCAGTGTAAAATACGTTGGTGTCTTCTTTTGATGGCAGGCAGATAGGTAGTTGAAGATCTAAAGTACAAGAGAAATATTAGTTTGTCCAGCAGAGACAACTGCAAGAGTAAGGTTTTGTGGGCACCTAAATGACCCCTGACAACAGCCTCCATGTTAAGCTTTGTCCCTTATACTATGTTTCACTCCCAGCACATAAATTAAAGCCACCCATTTTCTTTTTGAAGCCAACAGAATAGATTCTCCTCAAAGCCCAGTAACTGCATATTAAAGGAAGCCAGCCCAGGTGGCACTGCCATAGGAATGCCAACTCTGTGTCTTCCTGCACATTTTCATAATTCCTCTGCAATATACTACATACCAGTAAAATTCATAGGCTTAGAAAGTTTCATTAAAGCAATGTCATATCCAATCTGTGCATATTTATACTGAGAGTGAACAATAATCTCTTCCACTTTGAAGAAGGGCGTATCCTCATTTATTTCTGATTGTCTTAAAATACCAGCATAAATACGCCAAATGTTGGGATTCTCTAGACTGAGGGAAAAAGACAAACAGTCAGTCTGTGACTAAATAGCCTAATGCAGTATTAGTAAGAAAAAACTTCTATCTCACGAGAATGTCTAGGGTTCTGCAGGCACTTGTTGTCTTCTTTAAAATTTTGCCTTCTAGATTCATGAAAATAATTCAGCATCAGCAGTACAATACTATGTTACAAAGGGACAAAGTATGGTGTTCCAGCTACTGGAAATTCAGTTAAGAGACTGAATGTCTACCTGAAAATTTCATCTTTTGGTTACATTAAAGTGGTTCATCTATCTCTAGTTCTCATTGTTATTATCCTGAAAGGTAGATCTCAACTTATCTTGCATGCTGGGTTAAACTTTGGGGCTTATTTGTACGTTCACATTATGTCTCACCTCGTGACACAGTGAGCAGCTGTGAGAATCCACTGGTTGCTGATGATGGAGCCCCCACACAGGTGTCTCTGGCGAGACAGCTTGGCGTGCAAGCTGACCTGCCATGGCCACTCACCAGGGGAAGAGTCTGTCCCACCAACAATCCTAATTGTTCTTGCAGAATGCTGCATACACACTGCAGAAATAATTTAAAACTGAGCTTAAAGGCAACTTGCATTCACCAATGAAAAATGACGATGAGACTACTGCTGATCACTGAATAGACACCATCTATTGTGAAGAAGGTGATACATGATGCATTTTTCATGGTTTATGATCATAAAGTCTATTAAAACCAAATCCACAGTGTTGTTCTGGTGTTTACTATGTGAAGGCCTGACTGACTTCAGTTTTCCAGAACACTGACTTTACAAGACCACTCACTGGGACACTGCAACCACTTAAAAAAAAATATGGTTTGGCCTCCTCCACTGAAATCAGGGAAGCACTGTCTGTTTTTCATAAAAGTTCTACTTACCAGTACTAGCTTTTTTTTTGCATAATCTTAGTGAGTATCCAGAGATACTTCCTGGTCCATGTACTATTTTCACTGGAGATCCATTTGAGGACATTCTTAGGTGGCACGTGCACTTTCTGCCAATGAATTAATGCAAATATTTAGTTTGTATTTTTTTCACTGAACGACACATACATTACTCCCTCACCCACCGCATCTCTTGAATGATAATTTCAGCAATATTTGAATATTTTAAAAAATATATCTCACCCTTCTTCACTGCATGAACTTTGGAGGAGAGAATAGGAAAAAAATTGGCAGCGAATCATGTCTGTGCAAACCTGCTGACAGGCTCTGTGCCCTTTAGTATAAGTGACATTAAGTTCATCTCCCAAAAACTCCATATGTGTGTAAGTGCGAGAATTGCAGGCTGTAAGAATGATAGCATTCAAAGCATCAGAAAGTTATTAATTAGATTAATTCAAAATTAGTATTTTTATTGTCATTTATTGTTTACCAGGAAAAGATCTCCTGCAATTTAGGAGGCCAAAGCCTGATGCAGCATTTTCTTGTGATATTAGTGCCTCTGGAATTCCACTTGTTGATGTCTTCAGAAGGCAAAGATTTCTAAAATGAAATATTTTTCACAGTAACTAAACCTTCTTTCACATCTTAAAAATAATTGTTTGGGTACTGGTAAAAGAAGGTTATTTAAATACACTCTTTTCTCCTGAGTCTCAATCTGTAGAAGTATTTCATAAGAAAATGCATTCTCTAAGTTCACTAGTTCACACTAAATTGAGGCCATCTTTGTAGTGCTGTGAAATGCCATACAACTACACTACTATAGGTGGTACAGTATTTATACATGTATAGAAGAGGTGACTTTAGATGATGCATGCCATCTCAGCTTTGCTTTTCCCTGAAATTCTTTTGAAACTTTATTCTTCTGATTTGTGTGGAATGTTTATTTTTAACTATTCTCTACTAAGTATGAAAGAAAAAAGCCAGATAAAAATATTTTTAAAGACATTAACTTAATTGAAAAATCTTTTCAAGTAAGTTTGCCCTCCCAGGAAACCAGATGGCTCTTTTGATAATGTCATAAAATTCACCTTTGAGTCTGTACTTTTGACATTTATTATTCTTTTCAGATTAAAACCAGATACAGAATCACAATACAAGAGCCCTGATCACATTGGAAAACAGTTGAAATGCTCAAAGGAAATTAAAAATTTATAAACAAAACCCATAAAATGCTGTGGATTACTGAAAATAGCCTTTAAACATAGATTTACATACATGTAAGAAATTAAAGTTTAAAAAAATACTCTGTACTTTTAAAAAATAAATGTTAAATAATATACATATATAATATCATTTAAGTGTCATATTCACCTTTGAGATTCTATTTGCCATTTCCTGGTAAAAAATGTAAAGAACAAACACTTCGGAAAATATGTACAAATAGTTTGGCAGACAGAAATATCAGGAGTGAAAAAGCTTGTAATATTAATTCCTGAAAACACTTGATCTTCAAAAATGTCCATTTGACAATCTGTATAAAACAAAAACAAAATATCAAAATCCCCAAAAGTTTCATATGTCATCAGAATATTGAGATTTACAGCTTATTCATTTCTTTCTTTGTTCCCATTTCCTTCTGTGATTGATAAACTGAAAAGGTAACACAGCATTTTAACAAAAAACTATTTCTCAAGAATATTTTTGAATATGTAAAGTCATGGAGAGCACTACAGGGATACGGTTCATATAGAGGAAAAGAGAAATTACATTACAACAGAGATTTGCTAATCTAACAGGGAAAGATTTAAATTAATGTTCAATGGGTACATCAGGTTCGTGCAAAGACTAGAAAGAAAATAAGGTGATGATCTTCTTAACACTTCTTTTACTATTTGAAAATTAGGCAGAGTAAGTAGGAGTGCTGCCCTCTGACATGGCCAAAATAATACAAGAGAGGCTTGGCAGGATAGTTCACACAAACAGACTATGGATATAGAGGTTACAGGAAATACTAGCATATTTTAAAAGAGATTAATGAGTATCCTTCTCCAAAGATATACTTGAAGTTCCAGTTAGAATCCTAGTAGAAGAATTTGAAAAGGAAAAAGGGAAGCATTGGCACAGAAGATGTTTCCTGAACCCATTAAGCTGCAGAGACAGTAAAAATAGTGAAATGATCCAAAAGAGAGGATTTGGTGGCAGCAGAGAAGTTGAGCCGTTGAGAAAATAGAGAAACCAAGTCAATACTGCCCAGTGTGTTATAGAAATATATTGGGAACATCTGGCTACAGAAAGGGGAACTAAGAAGAGCCAGAGTTTACTGTGAATTCTGTTAATTTGGGGATGTTTTAAAGAAACATAGACAAGAAAGGACAACAATACTGGGCAGTAATTACACAATAAGAACAGTAAAAAATTATAATCAGAAATGTAGAAAACTAAAGTCAATTAACTCTCACAATTAGCAGGTAAGATCCTATATTAAGGGAAAATAACATTCAGAAGAATGGATAGTTTCAAAGGAAATTATATTTAAAGCAAAAATGTGGATCTGAAACTTCAGGGAAGCTAACCCACAATCTCAAGGGTGAGGTTCAGTGATCATTTGCTCAATATTCAGTGATCTCCAGGGAGATGCTTTGTAAAGGGCAGAAAACAGGCAAATTTCTACATGTGCATAATAATGTGTGTGCATAAGAATAAAGTCAGAGAGGCAAAGGCACAAAATGAAAGGCTACATAGAAAGGAATAAACTACATAAAGTCAGAAAAGATCCTCAAACAAGTATTAAAATAAACCAATCTGGCTATTTCAGATATTGACAAAACAACAAGGCAGTAGACATTACTGAGGTTTTATGACTACATTCTACAAATCTGTCTGGACAGGTACAGATCATCTGTCTCAGATTAGGACAGGTGACCTCCTTAGATGATCTCTTTATCCACTAATGCTTTCTAGGCTTCTATGATCACACAATTTATTTCTTCTCTCTCTTGCCTGCTCTTGCCTCTTTCACAAGACACAGAAAGTAGGGAAAGACAGGCAGGAGCAAGATTGATTTTCACATGATATCATGGTTTTAGCCCAGCCAACAACCAAGACCCTTGCACTCACTCACTCACTCACTCACCCCCTACCAGTAAGATCAGTGAGAGATTCCGAAGAATAAAAGCCAGAAAACTTGTGGTTTCAGGTAAAGACTGTTTTATAGGAAAAGTCCATGCTGGGCACCAAAAAGGGTTTTGGTGGGTTGACCTTGGCTGGACGCCAGGTGTCTAGCAACTCACTCTATTATTCCTCCTTCCCAGCTGGACAGGTGAGGGAAAATGAGATGGAAAATGACTCACAGGTTGAAATAAGGCCGTTTAGTAAAGCAAAAGCAAAAGTTTGTACACACACAGGCAAAGCGGAAAACCCCAATAATTTTATTTTTTACTTCCCATCAGCAAGTGATATCCATCCATTTCCTGGGAAGCAGGGCTTCAGCACACATAGCGGTTGCTCCAGAAGGCAAATTGTAAATAGTAAATGCTTGCTGTTCCTCCTCCTTTTCTCAGATTTTATAGTTGAGCTGACATCATATGGTATGGAATGTCCCTGTGTGAAATTTGGGGCAGCTGACCTAGTTTATTCCCTCACAGGATCTTGTCCACTCCCAAGCTATTGATGGGAGGAACACTGAGGAGAGATGCTGATGCTGTGCTAGGGCTGCCCAGCAGTAAACCCAAGAACTGATTTTAGAAAGAAAGATTTTGATACAGTCTCTACAAAAAGTGATTTATATAGGAAAACTAGAATATCTGTGAGACAAATTATATGAAAGCAGAATAACACCATCATCATTAAGAAGGAAAATGATCACACAGTAGGACAAAGTAGAGATAGAATTTAAAAGAAAAAGAAAAAAAAAGAAAAAAGTGAAAGATGTTTCAATTGAGAATAAGAAGTTTTGATATACTCTGATTTTAGACTCTTGAGAATTTTGTTTGAGTAATGACTGCAGAAACAAGTAGATTTTTTGCTTTCATCACAAATCACTCACAAAATGCATAATAATTCCTTTCCTATAGCCAGCTGTATTAGGAAGCTGTAGATCTCCATTAAAAATTTTCAAGTGCATACACAGTACACAAACAGAATGTAGAAAGCCTAATAATTCCCCTATCTTTGAATCTGATGGGTGTTTATCTTTCATTATTGTATCCTTGATACAAAGATAACATGCAGTTTCATCAAGCTAATCTTAGGAAAGAATTTTTTAGATCTTTAAAGAAGGGAACTGCTTCTGTAAGACAAATGATAACATGAAAAAATTTTAAAAAATATGTATCTCTTTTGTCTCTGATTGTACAAACTATATTATAAGAATAAGATTATATTAGAATTATTCTACATAATGAAACATTTCTACGTGTCAGGGATAGACTGCATTTCAGGATACATGACCCTTGAAATTAAACAGAATTAGATAATTTAAACAGTTACCTAATTCAGAAAGCTGGCATGGCTTTAGAGAGAATCCAGACACAACCTCATCAAGCACCTTTATGTTGGTTGGAGTTCCTATACTGGTATGTTTCAAGAAGCATTTTTTACTGAATGACAAAGAGTAAAGGAAGTGGTAAGAAAACAGGTCTTCTTCCTTGGACTAAATCCACAATTCCTACAATTCTGCATGGTCTGGCCATGGGCCAGAACAATCTCCAGCCTCCTGAGCAGATTTCAAATGATGAACAGAGCTAGCTGAACAATGTTTAACTTGCAAAACTGAGCAGATTAAAAGCTCAAAAATAGGTCTCATTAAAATGAAATAATTGTGCTGGATGCTCTGATGATGCTATTTTCAGAACAATAAGTAAATCAAGATTGAACAGAGCAAAAATGCAGCACAGCTACCAATATAATTTGCATTTCAGTATCTTCAGAGGATTTTACGGTTTTTTTCAGAGCTGTAATAATCCAGTTTTTCTTTCTCACCAATGACAAATTAAAGCAAATTTACTATTGATATTTTCCTACCTGTAAGTGTGAACAAACATTGCAAGGAGGAATAAACTGAATATTCTTGAGTAAATTCTTGCACCTTACAGTGCTCTGAGATTTAATCTACTTAGGCACAGGGCTGTCCAGGGGAATGAATCCAACCTGTATTTACCAAAAGCTTGCATTGTGAAATGTTTCAGAGGCATATGTGAAAAAATGACAACGGTTGTCATTGGTACATTGTTTTTGACACTCTTGATAGCTGTCAGCCATAGTAACATCAAAAATATTCCCTTCCATATCCAGTCCTACATGGACATCTGGGCTGCAAGCTGTGAAGAAAGAGAGACCAAGTTCTGAAAATGTACTTTTATTCTTTTCCCCATCCTGTGTCCCAAATTGCCCAAAAGACAGCAGTTTGTATCACACAGCCCTCATAATCCAGATGCCACATCCCACGCTCACTTCAGTTACATCATACTTTATACATAGATCTAGCACCAAATCAGAAATGTAGGTTTAGTGCAGTACCTCATGGCAAGGGGAAAAACTGGCAGACTTTGACAGTGCCTCTGCCTACATGAGAGAGGGACTCTAACCACTGTGGCTGACTGAAAACAGGATGACATTCACCAAAGAAAGAACTCAGAATCCATATTAAAATATATTTTCCCAGCTCCAAATTCATAGAGAAGTTTAAATGGCAAGTTCTGTTCTCATAAGCAACAGACATTGCCCACTTGAGTCCGAATATTACATTTACACTCCATAGAGGGAGGTTTGCAACTGTGGAGTTAGAAATGAAGGTCATTTCACAGAACAAGAGTCAGGCAATGATTTGGAGGCATATTTAAACATGTATGGATAGATTTTCATTTTAGTCTGATTCTGCAGTAATTCCAGTGATTTTAGTTAGTCTAAATAGCATAAAGAATTACATCCATGAAGTATCTTTTTCTGTTCCAAGATACTCAGAAATACAAACATGAAGGGTTATTGGTAGGAAAGAGTTTTTAAGGGCCCTGACTGCTCTGAAGGGCAAGTGGCAAGCAAAAGCAAGCACAACTTCCTGGTAATAGGTACAGTGGAGAACTTGCATAAAAACCCACTTAGTCCTGCCATGTTGAGATGCTATACCATTACAACTGAAGAACTAGCCTGACATCCATAAGAAACTATTTGTCCTCAAAGGCAGGAAGTGATATATATTCTTTCTTATTATATATATTCTTCCTTATTCTTTTTTTCTAAAGTACCATGATATGCTTAAAGTTGATCTCCTTTTAATGCCATCATTATGACACTGAAAATTTAAAACATACATGAAATAGCACATTTAATAGGCTTTTGATATGCCTGGTGATAAGTCACAGGTATGGCATGCTGACATTAAGTCTTCATGTAAAGCACAAACACCTACAAGATGCAGCTGCTAAAAAATTATTACACAGAATCACAAAAGTACTAGCATCACTTTATAACAATGTATTTTTGCTTTGCTGATCATCTGCACCTCAGAGTTATAAAGCAGGGTCATACATGCCATATGAGTCCCTTTCTGGAGTGGAATTGTAGAATTAAATTAATCTTTAGAACTGGAGCCAACAGTTAAAGCATGGGCTGGCTGCCATCTGCTTCTATCAAATGAAAGAGTGACTGCGGGAGCATGACTTCCCTGTTACCTCATCTGGGGAGCCTGCATGATGGTTTGGTGGGCCTGAAGAGTAAAACCAGTGCAGTGTTTGTCACCTGTGTTTGAAAGTGGTCCAGCAAAAACCACACAAATCACTGCTTGGCTGTTTCCCTGATTCTATTCCTCTTGCCAAAATGCTAATTTTTTAACAGCTGCTACGCAATGACGAGCATAAAATACATGCATGTGAATAACCATATCTTACCACTAATTTCGTTACACTGTTTTAAGGAATGTCCAGAGATAGCTCCTTCCATATCCACTTTCGGCAGCATTTCTGTATCACTGTCTTTTAAATAGCAGGAGAACCTGTGTTTAAAAATGCAGCAATTCACAGTTTTTGCACCACAACATAGACTTTCATAACTGTTTCTCAGGTGAAATGCAGCCTGTCCAATATCCCTCAACATGAAAATTTTGACAAGTGTAATTGGAAGAAAAATAGTGTCAAGCCTTACACACTTTGTTAGCACTGGTGGCAGATGAGAATATTTTGTGCTTGTGGGAGCTCCAAGAGGTCTCAATAAAAGGAGAAGCAGAGCCCAGGGATTGGAGGACAGAAATGCTCTGTGCATAGAGAGAAGACAAACTCATTCTCTCAGGCTACTGAAATTCTTAATTGTGAGAAAAATATGCTAAATAGAAAGGATGGAGAAGAGTACAGGGGATCTTTGGAGATGTGAAATTATTCACATTGTCCCTCAACAATAAATAAGTGGCCTAGAGGAGGGAGTGCAGAGTCAGCTCTCTTCCCTTGAAGGGACTGGTGTGTGAGTGTGAAAAACTGGGCATTGTCAAATTTAACCTTTTGAATTCATGCAATTACTCTTCAATCAGATCACCAGTTTTAGAGATACATGACACTGTTTTCCATGGCAACCCTGCACCTTTCCCTGCATGCCTGTGTATTGTCAAAATGTTACCAGGTTTCTAAATTATCACAGGAGACCAGCAAAAGACACAAGTACATTAATATTCTACCTTTTTGCAGGATCTTTAGTCCATGTTGCTGGCAAGTAAGTGAACAGCAGACAGGTAGGATGATAAGTGCACACTACTTGGCAGTAATTGGCAGTCGGTGTAAAAACTGTAGTGAGGTCTCCTCCTTGGAAGAATGTATTCTCATAGATCTGCGTCACACATTCTCACATGGAATAACAAAATTGTCAATTATTAGAGATGGGAACACCCAGTTCACCAGGAGAGGGTGAAGCTACTGCTCCTTTTTGTCATTGACCTTGCTTTGAAAACAGGATTTTTCCAGGAAAAGTGGGTGAGGGGGGGTGAGCAGAACAATTCCTCTAAGAGTCTCATTTTATCACAACAGCAGAAATAATACTGTCTAGGGTGTCTGTCTCTGTTCTCTGCCTCATATCCAATGCTGGAGCAGGGCAGCTTGAGCCCAGGTAGAAACTCAAAAAGCTGGATGGGCCAAAAGGTAGATCTGCATGGCAGAGGGGGAAGGTGCCTTCTCATGGCACATCTCAGGAATAGCAGAAGCCTCTCCTGAGAGAGACCAATACAGAACATGATGATGAAGAAAACCAGGAAGATGAAGAGACCAAAAGGAGTTAGAAAGTTTTATGGAAAGACAATCCTATTTTTTAGGGGTTCTCTGGGGTCAGTGTGACAGGTGGTGCCACTGTGCACAGCCTCAATGGCTCCCAGCATTTCATAGCACTTCAGCTCTCTCACATTCAACCCTGAACCCCAGAAATATTGTTGAAAATACTGTTACAGGAATAATATCTCAGGAACAGTCTAGAATAAAAATGAGCTGTACTACTACCTTGCATCTGCAGGACTTCTTAACTCTGAATGCCATATGAAACTCTGTAATGGCAGCCACTCAAGAGCTCTGCAGCAAAGGTACCTAAGCAGCAACCTACTCCCGTCTGTCAAAATGGAGGCATTTGTAAGATCACAGAATCACAGAGTGTGCTGACTTGGAAGGGATCCACAAGCATCATTGAGACCCTCTCCTGGCCCTGCACAGGACCTCCCCCAGAAGTAACACCACGTGCCCAAGAATGTTTTTCAAACACTTTTGAAGTCTGTCAGGCTTGGTGCTGTGACCACTTCCCTGGGGAGCCTGCTGGCTCCTCATCCTCATGGTAAAGAACATTTTTGCAATACCCAACCCAAACCTCCCCTGACATAGCTTCAGGCCAGTCCCTCTGGTCCTGTCTGTCTCAAGACTCTTGAGGGTCTTAAAAGTCCACTCCAGTGGAGAAACATGGTGGTTTATCCAAGGGCTCTGAGGTTTCTGTATTAAAACACAAGAGAGCTGTCTTGGCACAGGAGACCACTCCCTGTTTGAATTTGCCCTCCAAAAGGCATAGCAAACTAATAAAATGGTGATTTTTATTCCGGCATCTACCAAAGTATTTTTTCTTGGATAAAAGATAAAGAGAAAATAATGCATTTTTACAGACTGGGAGGAAACCCAACTGAAAATATTTTATCTAGTGGCTTAATCTGTTACTATAGAGTGATCATAGTGTACCAAGTTATATTGAAAATTAAAACAAAAGGTGATATAGGATTTGACAGTTCTGAAAAGACTATGAGTGGATTTTATTTGTTCATATGATTATAAACTATACATTGGCAATTCAGTGTTTCCTTCACTCAGGTATAACACATAATTTTTATTAAAAAAGGAATAAATAAGGATTATTAGACATATGTGCTAGATCTTTCAAAGGTTAAATCCTTATTAGTAAAAAACTAGACTTTAAAAATATAAGTTCTCTGGGTATGTATATATAGATATATATATAGAGATATAGAGATATAGAGATATATACTTTCAAGCTTTTTCTCTAAAATATGGTATTTATTATTCTCAGTAGCATTTCTTTATCCAACTTTGTCATGGACAGAAAAACATTTTCAATTTTTAGAATACACCAAGTGAATTCTAAAGCTAAAGGAAAAGAATACTGCAAAAACTTACTGTATCAGATATTTTGGATCCTATTTATCTTCTTCTAGCATAAACTAACACATGCAAAAAGATATTTATGCTGCAAAACTATGTACCATATAAACTGTGGAAGTTCTGAACACTTTAATTTAATTAAAATGTTTTTTAGTCCTCATAAATTTTCCAAGACTTTAGTTTTACTGAGACTTAAAGCCAGGTAAAATATTTTCTTAAACAGTATGTCATTTAACTACTAGATCTTGCTAAAAAGCTGTTACTTAATTGCTTTCTGAGAATACAGTTAATACATTACTGAACTTATACCCATCCTAGGCCTTAGTTATAATTTATCAGGAAAGGGAATTTCAGAGAAGCACAATGCCATTTTTGTAGTTTAACTTTTGCTAATGGAACACAGTAAATCATTAACACAGAATGAAAGACATACCTCCTACAGCCCCAAGGGGCCTCCTTCGCCAGCTGCTGCTGAGGCTACTAACCCTGCCATTGGGCACAGAACATGGAGCATCACACCAATTTCGCAGCTACAGTGTGGATGCAGTCCCAATCCTTTGAGAAAACTGCCTGTGCCATGGTCCCAGGTGTGCTAGGGGAGCTGACAGCACGGGACATGGCAGGACAGTGTCAGTAAATCCCCTTTAGAGAGTTCAGTGTCAGACAATAGGGTTATGCCAGTTACCCAAGCTTTACTAAGCTCAATCCAGCAGAATAAACAGCTCTCTCGAGCAGGCTACAGTTACTAATCTTCTCCCCTTCTGCAAGAGTTGCTCTATGCTGTGTGTAAATCTTAGTAATTATATATTTATTAACTTACCACTGTAAACGGCAGCATGTAAGAAAATGAAATAAAAAGTCCGATAAATCCAGTTCATCCTAAAAACCACAAAATCATTCTTTAGGATATGTTCAATAAAGGGTATATAATTAATTTTATAAAGCTGCTAAGCCTAACACTGATTTACACTTGTACTATTCCACCATTAATTCAAAATTACATTGAAAGTCGCAGTCGCAGTTGTGACATGCTGTTTTGGCATACCTTTTAACAGCAGAATATTCATTATTGTTTAGACTGGGAACAATATTCCACTGAAATGACATTACTAATACTGACTCTCTGGATACTTTAGTAAATATTGTTATCAAGGTAGCAAACAAATGACTCAGACTCACTGCTTCACAGGCTATAAGAATTATAAACTTTTTTTTTTGCATGCAACAACTTAACATGTGAAATAAATTAACCACAAACACAAGCCATAAATACTCCAACTTACACTGCCTTGTTGCTATGAATACTGAATACCAGTTGCAATAATGATTACATACCTGAACACATATTAAGACTGGAATCATGGATCAGGTTTGCAGTTCACTAAAAAAAAAATCTACACTTTCTGTTAAATATTACTCCCTGCAATGCTAACTCATCTTTAATATTTACTTTGAATGGGTACTCTTTTTGTCAATATTGGTACTGACCTTGGGACACATTTTCAGAACATCTTATCATCCACACGGAGCTGGAATTGATCCTGTATAACCACATTTATCCAACATAGCCTTTCTTCTCCCCTATAAAATGATGCTAATATTTTAAACCCCTGGAAAATTTTTCACCTTTGTATCAAATTACAGAATTTTCATTGTCTCTGGAAGCAATCACAAAATCTATCTGTATTTGAATATTGACAAAGTAAGCTGAATTTACCATTTTTTGTGTTGTTCAACATATATTAGTATCCAATTAAAATTATTATTTTGCCTTTGTATTTATGTGTGCATTTCAATTGGTGGGACAAACAGATTAGAACTTTTGTCCAAGAACTCTTAATTTCTGGTCTGGGCTTTCCATTTCAGATATTGGGAAGTTATTCCAGTTTGTTACTGTTTTAATAAAAACACAAGCAAAAAACAAAACAAAACAAAATAAAATCCCCAATCATACACTTTTGGAAAAATAAGGTATATAATTCAAGACAGCAGAAAAACAGAGCAGATTGACCATAAATTTTACCAAGATCATGTGTGTCCCTCATGCAGAAGTTCTGTCATTCATCAGAAGTTTCTGTAAGATTTCAATTGTAAAATCCATTGTCTATATTTTAGATCTTTTTCTGAGGAAGGAGCATTTTCTGGTGATGGTTGTTTTTTCAGAAGTAAACTACTGAGGAAAAAAAAAGAAGAAAAAATATATTTTCTTAAAGCAGCAGTTCTCAAATTTAGGTATCACTCTTTCTAAAATGAAATGTCATTTATTTACATCTGTAAGGGCATCAGCTGGATTTGATGGTGAAGCTCAGACATAAAGCAGAAATGCTATTCAAACATAATGAGCATGCTCACTTTGGAAAATAAAAACATTTTCTTTCACTGGGCCTGCTACTCACATGATGTGCTTCCACTTGCACTGCTGTGCTGTTGCTCAAACCAACAAAGTTATATAGCTATACTTCTGTACAGAGAAAAAATGCATTATGGACTCTATGTTGATGAGTGAGTTTTGTTGATGAGTGATTGTTTGTTATAGGACAAATTTATTGTAGGACAAATTAAAAAATATGCTGAGACAAATTCTTAGCTGGTATAAGTTTCCTGAGCATCTCTGAAATCCAGAGATTCTATGATTTAAACTAGGAGAAGAGTTAGAAATTTAAAGTGCATAGAATGCCAAAACCATCTAATACTCCTTAGGCTCATAAGGCCTTGATATATAAGTTTACTGTTGATGTTAATTCCCTCATTGTATCAATTTAGCTATCAATATTCTAAATATTAGCTAAATTAGGATGTAATTCAGATAGCAGAAATAAAAGAGCTCATTAAAACATTTATAAAAATGGAAACATTTTTGATGATCCAAGTTCAAAACTTATTTGAATAATCTAAAATAAAATGAAGAGTTTGCTTTTGTTTGACTCTACTGATTTTTGACTTGGTAGTTAAAAAAAATCAAAACCTGTTTCAGCCTAAGCAAGTTCTTTAAGGTGACATCTCCCTGGAAGTGCAATTGCCTACCCACTTGAATTGCTTCCTACTGATTTTCACTGTGATCCATGCACAAATCTCATTCATCTGCAAAGGTGGCAGGAATTACTGAGCTGTTTCACCTCAGGAAATAAATGACTGGATTCTAGCCTGATTTAGGTCTAATTCTGCCTGGCAGAACCAAATCCCACATTTCTTATGGCAGTCCTATTCACAAAACAGGTTCAACATGGAAGAGGATCTGGTCTCTGTGATGAGACAACACCCACTGGTTGTGACGTGGAGCAAGAGAAGTTTCTCAGAGGAAATGAGGGAAGGAGGGCACCAGTATGGTGAGAACAACCCACGTTCTCATTTTGATTTGGCTTTATGCACACCCTTCCATCTGAATGAGGATATGGTAATAATTTCATGAACCTGAATACTCCAGCAGGGAAAAAAAACAATCAATAAATATTCTGAAATACTTCATGGCTATCAATATGTATATGACAAAGGAGAGAAATAAAATATCAAATGCTGCTAAAACAAACTCTAAATCTAAATCTTTTCTTCTTACAATCAACAACCTAGAGCTTTTTTATCTGAGTCAGGTTGCCATTATATGAGTGAAGAATCCACTGCCTCACTAGGGCAGAATCTTCTGTTTGACTTGGAAAGACCTAAAATGGCTGCAAAAAGATGAATAGTATAATTTACTAGTTTGTGAATAGTGCAGCATTGTGTATTGTATCAAAATAAAAGCAGTTTAGTAGTTCCATACCCTGAAATTACATGTCAACAATATTTTTCCTGGAAATAGAGCCCAGTAAAAACTCCAAATCAGATGTCAAATAAGAAATCAATGTAAAAAAAATTCAGGATCATAATAAAGAAAGAGAGAACAGTTGCAAACACTAAACAACAAATAGCTACTGGGTTTATTGTTTCAGAGGACTTCTTAGATTTTTTTTCTTATAATCAGACTTGCATTTTTTTTTTAATATATGGAGAATCACACTACTGCCCAAGGCCTTACTCTTTGGAGCTAAAGCACCTGATGCTGGTTATTGTTAGATATTAGAGAAGACAGAATGTTTCATCATACACTGAAGGGTCCCAGTATCTTGATCAAAGCCTGTAAATTGTCAAACAGTAACTCTTGAGCAAGTTGTATGTGTCCCTTAATTGCTAGCCTGGAATGAGGTCATTTTAGTATATGCCAAATACCAAGACTTTTGATAACTGATAACTTTTGCCTTTCTTTGATCAAAATATTTTGCAATTTCAATGAACACTTAATATCTCCACAAGTTATACTCCAGCCATCAAATAGAAAAGTCCACTTGTTGTACAAAAGATAGAGTTATACTTAGCAGAGTATATCTAAGAGACTCACATTTTCAGAAGAATCTCAGATGTATGTATTTTTTTGGTTTAGAAAGTGAGTTAATTTAGCTTTTAATCTTTTAATCCATGCAGACCATGAAGGTCATCTTCTAAATATGACCCAATTATAAACTGAGGTACTTCTATACTGGGAGTTTTGCCAGAGCGTAGCACCAATGCTCTCTTAGGAAGAAAACTGGGGTAGGATTCTCCAGAGGCTGTAACTCTTTTAGCTGCTAGAAGAGGACATGACATGTGAGATCAAACACTGCAAAATTATTTGTTTCTAGCAGTGTACTAATGTTTATAAATGAGATTTTGTCTTCTACAGCATGAGGATTAAATTCAGAAAGGCAGGTGGATATCTAGTATGCACCACTATTCTACTTCCTGTATGTGTCCAAAACATGCAGCTTTCAGAGGCTAAAAAGCAATTTGTGTCAAGGTGGCTGGAATCTTCGACTGGAATCTGAGGCACCTGCACGTGCTTTCAAGCAGAACATCCAAACAGAGGGAGGTCACACATTATTTGTTGTCAGTGTTCCTCATAACAGCTCTAAAATCATGATCCAGAAACACACACTCCATTTCTGTCATCCCAGTAGAAAGCTGTGTATTTTCTGACACGATACAAAAGGGATTTTTATAGAAGGTGTAATATTTTGGTTTAGAGATCAGCTGAAACCTTCATACCACAGCAGATAACTAGAACTTCAGAAAAAGATCATAAACAGCTACTATGCACATGCAGTTTTTATTACATAATACTTCATTGTCCCATTATTTTATCAGGAAACCTGGCAATGCTGTGCTGCATATCGCAGTCCTATAGGAAAGAAACCAACCCTACACACAATAAAAGCACAAAACAAACAAACAAACAAACAAACAAACACCACACAAAACTAAGCAAATCCCCACACTCAGACGGTTGTTGCTGACCACTACTAATAACTACACACCACATGATTTAACCTAATAAAAACACACTGCACAACGTAAGGTATTTAATATCTATCCAGCAGGCAAGTTCCTTGTATGTTCAGTACTGTTTTCCTCAATATTTATTTCCTAAGCAGCATCAGATTTCTTCAGAACCAATTTTCACAACAGAAGATAAGAGATCACTGCCATTTCAGAACAGCTCAGAATACAAAGATTATAGGATTACACCACTGCTCACTTTGGCAAAGACACTTTCTGCATCACTAAACAGGGATTTTACACACTGGCATCCTCATGCCAGCATTTGAGCCCATGCACATTTCCTAATGAGTTTCGTATTATAGTTTTTTCCAGTTATTGTCTCAGTTATTTTCTTGTCCATTTTGGAAAGTACAAGGAAATTCTAGGAGATATACACACATTATATCACTAGAGCATGGTACAAAAGCAAAGTGCAAGAAAAAATATTGGTCAGCATAGATAGAAGTCATAAAAATCATCTTATGGAAAAAAAATGTTATAATTTGGTCTATCTTACAAATTGTTTCTACAAAACAGATCCCACAGAAGAAAAGGAAGTAATTCTAGTTTTCATTTGTCTTGAAAGTTCTCAACTTAAGCACATAGCTTAAGACATGAGGTACTTCTTCAGGTTTCAACTACATGCCAAATCTCCTGAGAAAACATATTCTGGATGCTAATTGTATTTACCTTGAAAGTTCACACTGCCAAGTACCCAAAAGCATGATGTAATTCCTTATTTTAGCATCTCTTTGGAAAAGATGTGTCACATGTATGATATGCATTAACATATGAAGGTGGTCTCAAAAGTTATCTCATTATAAAGAAGCCAATGTTTAGATTCACCCCTGGAAACTTAAATTCCTGTTATGACCCAGCAATGAAACCTATCTTTGAAAAAGAAGGCTGAAGAATGCAAATATTACTATTGTTAAAGACTTT
>VWYI01017734.1:0-17381 GCA_013399455.1 Anthoscopus minutus
CTAACGTTTTGATTCATCTTGGTAAAATATAATTGACAACTGGAAGATTTGTTCATTCTGGCAATTTACTTATAACTGCTTGAATTTCAGAGTTTTAAATGTTCTTGTCAAAGTTATTGCATTTTTATTTATTTTGAATATGTACAAATACTAGTGAAAATAGCTTGTTTTACATGCTTATAATTTCGAATATATAACATATGATTCAATTGCATAAGTATTATGACAATGCTTAGAGATGTTTCTTTGCATGCTAGGAATCAGTCAAATGTGAGAAGAATGCACACTGCTGTGAAGCTCAACGGAGTAGTGCTTAATAAATCACAGCATGCTCAGCTGGTTCTCCTGAATATGCCTGGACCTCCTAAAAACAGAAAAGGGGATGAAAACTGTATCCTCTACTGTATTGATTCCACATTTCTTGAAACTGAGAATTTAATTTTTGTGATTCTGTCAGTACCTGTTGGGATAACCGTTAGTAAGTATGCTAAGCAAAAGTCTGCCTTTAAGAAAATGGCACAAAGAGTTAAAATATAAAAGATAAAGACATCTTGACAGTGGTGTGTGTGTGTGGGTTTGTGTGTGTGTGTGTTTATTGATATAAAGGATTTCTTAACTTTGAACTAATTTTAAAATTCCCTATTCTTATTTTTTTTGTAGGTGAGTAGGGCAAAACTAGGAATTTCCCCCAAGCTAGGCTTCACTTCCACTTAAATAACCAGGTAACAGGACAGTAAAGGGTAACACAAAAAAACTTGTAGATGAAATTGTTGAACTCTATTTTTTGCATTATATGTCAGAGTTTTTGAGAGATTACTAGATACCTCGTTTCTCTTCTGAATAAATTCCTTGACCAAATGGTATTTCAGACATGGAATTTCTGGAAGTTCTGACAGAAGGTCTAGATAGAGTTCTCCTAGTCCGAGGCAGTGGACGTGAAGTGATCACCATTTATTCTTAATATGTTTGCATATGTGTTTTTCAAACACAACACACCCCTCACCATAAGAAAACAAAGGTTTTTGCCATAATTTGAGCAACTTCATTTTGTTTTAGTGCATTGAAAATTAGCTGCAAGCTTAATCTTCTGACGATGTGTTCTTTTTTTCCTAGTAAGATGTTATGTTTAAATAATATTTTAAGCAGATTTATGTAGAAAATTAATAAATGGTGAATTAATAAATGGTGGATGGCTTAGGATATTTATGTGTAGCATATTCTGACACTTTCTAAGCTGTGGTAAAACAAAAAAAATTGGTAAGGCAATTGTGTTTTTTAAGATCTAGAAATGTAAGCAACTTTTGATTATTTTAGTCTTTGTTCGGCATCTAAATAAAAGGGAAGGGTTTTAGGAAAGGTTGTCCTTTTTTCTTACCAAAATGCTGCTATGTTGCTTCTGTTGGAATAGGTCATGGTTCAGGAACCTTCCTTCAGAGATGTGTACAGCCAGTTAAATTTGTCTATGATGTGAATTAAGTGTTTCCTGGAATGATTTGCCATACTTGTTAAAAATAACATTTCTGTATTTAATGTACTTAGGTAGCTGGAACCTCCAGGTGATAGTAAACAGACAAGCTGTGTGGGTTCTTTCTATGAGGTGCTGACAGCCACCATTCTATTGTGTGATTATACCAATGATCAAACATGAGAGTGTCCAGCTCATAGGAAGGCTACGGTGCAGAAACTCCACCTGGTTCCAAACATAATTCAACAGTTGATAAACCACAGCAAGGTGGTTAATGAAATGCAATATCTTGTTTTCAGAAATGTATATTTTGAAAATGTTATATGTATGTGCTGCTGTTTGAAATAAAATCTGCTCTTCTGAACGGAACGAGCTCCAAAGAGTTTTTCATTTGAAATTGTTCAGTAGTTTAGGTTAGGTGCTCAATAGAAACTTTTTGCTTCTGTTACTATTCTGTTCCTTCTTTTTAGGCACTCTTTAGTTCTGTTAATGTTGTTTAAGACCTAAAGTGTATTAGAAGATTGTTCTGCTCTAAAAGGAATGGGTCTATTTAAACATATAAACTATTATTTTGGTTTCTCTTATTCCTTTATAATACAATCAAGATGTCTGCTGCTCAGACTAGAACAGCAATGATGCAGTGCCCAAGTCCCTGGCTTGGCTTAAGGTCAATGTTTTTATTGTAACACTCTCAGGTAAAGTAAGACAAAGCTATAAGCAGCAAAACCTGAAAGCAGCAGTTACCTGTCCCTGTAGTTTGATGCAAAGGAACAGAGGGAACAAAATGTAATCAGGTAGCCCAGTGAACTCCTGATGAGTCAAAACCACTGCTGGGATACATCAAAAGTCTTGGAGAGGCAGGCTGCACACCAGAATGCCCCCGTATACCACTGGGTGTGACTGCAGCTGTGTGCCTTGGGTTTGGAATTGATTTATGCATAGGCACTCAGAGGTACCTTGGGGTGCCCCACAGACACTCCAGGGGCTCTTAGATACAATGAAGGGCACATGGAGGCCCTGTGGACAGATCAGAAGGCATCTGAAAATTCTAAACTTGCACAGTTGAATTAAAAAAAATTCTCAGACCAATGAGGAGAAGAAAGACATCAGCAGATGTCCCTACTGCACTCCAGATGGCTCTAAGCTTTTCATGGGACATATGAAAAGGCAATCCATGGACTGTGGTGCAGGGCCATCAGTAGGCATTTATAGACAACTGTAGATAGCTCATAGTAAAAGGAATGATAAAAATTTAGTTTAGAGATAGGCTTTGAGAGGCATCTGAGGCCTACCAAAATCTTTATGAGTTCCCTTAGATGCAAGGCAAGACTGACGGAGGTTTCTGTGGGTATACCAGATAAACTTGAGGAAGTGGTAGAGAACAAACCTTCAAGCTGGAAAGTACAAAACATCAGCTTAGGAAGATTTTGAAGATCCAACAGCAGATGGGCTTCTGGGACTTTTGTATGTACTTGTGTGTTACAGGGACCACCCATGCTGTGATGGAGGAGGATGTAGGAACACTTACACGTCGGCTTCATTTTTGTGAGATTTGCTTGTAGGTGCACAATATTATGAATTATGGGCTATAAGTTATCAAACACTATGATTTAAAGTGGTGGATAGGTGAATTCATGTGCAAGACTGGTCAGGGCAAAATGCCATTGATGCCTTATTTCTGGTGATAATTTGTTATATTCCCTAATGATCTCATAAGAAAGAGCTACAGGACCATTTTGCACCTATTTTCACCTGCAAATTGCTGTCTTCTGCAACCTTTAAATATGTTAGGAAGTGAGGTAAGAATCCATTAACTTATGGCAGTAAACAGATTACAGATCTGACAGCTGCTGAACTCCTGAGGCTTTCATGCATTTTGGTGTCGGGTAGTAAATGCACCACGATGGAGGAGAAAGTATAAGTGCAATTGTATGTTGGGTACATAATTCTTTTGGATTTTGGTCACAGTTGCACAAGATTAAACCTTACTTATTATAAGCCATGAAATACCATGATTTGAGTAGTGAATAGATAAATTAATGAGCTAGAGTGGTCTGGAGAAAAAGATTGTGTCCATCTTTGTAATCTGCTTTTTGTGGTATTTCTTAATGAGTTTGTGAGGTCAAGCTTAAATCATAGAATAGGTTGTCCTGTAAATTTTAGAGATGCAAAGGACAGTGTCATAGGATTTAGGTAGTAGAGCAAGCTTAGAGTTCCTGTGATGCTAGGGCTCTGAACACACTGCCAATGAGCACCTGGATCTTGAAAAATGAGAGCTAGAAACATTTTTAAGTCCTGGTCACTCCTGGAGCTGGTCTCATGTGGGTGAGGGTTTAGCTGCAGGTGAAGCTTAGGTGGTAGAGCAAGTGCAGAGCTGCAGTGTTGGTCAGCAGCTGGACTAGACAAGTGATTTTATTCCAAAACAGCTTCCCTATGTCCTCACCTCAGAACTCAATGCATTACATTGAGTAAAATGAGACCATTATTTGCCTGAAATACCAGAGGTTTTTCAGTTCTAAAAACTCTTTTAAGGACACAAATCAAAATAGGGTGCAAATGGAAACAGGATTTTATTTTATGGTGAGGGTTTTGTACTTTTTTTCCTGTATCTTCTTCAGAACCAATGCTCACAAGCATTAACACAATGCACACATGGAGGCAGGAGCAGGCTGATGTGTTCTTCAGTTTAGCATGAAAAAAATCCCCTGCAGTGTGGCAAAGAAAAGCCACCAAGAGTAGCAGCAGGAATACAGGCCAAGCAGTACCGGTTTCCTGAAGAGTGTTTCCATTTCAAGGGAGGTTCCTGCCTTCCTTACCAGACACTTGTCTTTTCAAACCGAGACAGCAGTTCAGTGCATGGGAGTTACATGCTGAGAGCTGATTGCACAAAGTTCTAAAAGAAAGCGGCCGTGCTTCAATTGCCTTTTCTTTTGCAGCCTATAAACTGCACAGCCGACAATGAAACCATTCCTATTCTTTCCCTGCTACAGGCAGGATCACATTGTCAATCTCCATGAGCTAGGCTGCAGGGCGGAGCTCTCCCGTAAACTGCTCCCACACTAATGGGATCCGGGCCAGAAAGCTTGGCTGTTTCCTGGGCACCGTCAGAGCTCGTCAAAATAACCAGATGATGGCAGTGTCGACTCCCTAAAAATGGAAACGCACCGAGCCCAGCTCGAAACAGAGCCAAGTCGAAAGCGCCCCTGCTCTCAAATCAACTGTGTTAGGACAAAAAAAAATTTCGCTGATCTTCCAAGGGGAAACTCTGCACCACACTCTACAACTCCTTTGCCCTAAGAAAGTTTTCACTCTTGCAGAGTCCAGACACAAACTTGAAAATATCTGCCAAAACCAGAGCTCACAATAAGTGCTGGCTGAGGAAGGTCTTGCTGCCTACAATTTCAACTGCGCACAGCAAACTATGAACACACAACCCTGCTACCAGCACTTTCCTTCTCAGCTCTAGGTACCATCCTAAGCCTTCAGTCTCACAGAGTCAGGATCCAGATGGAATGGCACCAGGGACTGCTCACACACTAAAGCTACAAGGACAAAAAAGCTCAGCAGCTTGGCATGTGCATTCCCACTGACAATTCAACAGCTCTAACCCAGAGAACTGCCTCTGGGGAAAAGCCTTTAAATTCACTTAGACCACCCAAAAGTGAGCATCTTAATTTGCTTTCTTTGCCAAAGAGAGGAACTAGAACCCCATCTCAAAAGAAATGGCATCCCCTCCTCCAAAATAAAAAACCTGCACAGACTGATCCACCTCAAGTATTGAACATATTCAACAATTGCTCCTACACAGAAGGGGCTAGGACAGAAATATCATGCAGAACTATACCTTCTCATGGTACGATAACACCTTCTTCCCAACACTGGCACTATGCCCTTTGCTCCCCATGGAAAGGCACTCTGAGTCCCTTGGACTTGCCTTGCCCTCTGTACTGTGCCTAGTTTTTCCTAGCCCACCCTTGCTTTGCTTTTTTTACCTACAACTGCCTTGCCTTGCCCTACCAAAAACTTCCTAACTTGGCTTTGCCTTGCCTACCTCTCTTTACCTTGCCTACCTCTCTTTACCTTGCCTTCCATGCAGGCAAGGTCATGTGGGTAAGTCCAGGGAGAGGTAGGCAAGGCCAGAGCAGTGAGGGGAAAGCAAATGGAGTGGTAGGTGAGCGAAGGCCCAGAAGCACTAAGCAAGGCTGGGCACAGGAAGGCAAACCCAGTGATGAATAGGCCAGGCAGAAACAGGAAGGGCTAGGCTAGGCAAGGCCATGGAAAATCAGTAGGCAGGTCCAGGGTGGGGCATGGGTGTGCAAGGGAATGCAAGGCTAGAGAGGGTTACCCGGGCAAGGCAAGGAAATTGTTGGGTTGCTAAGGCAAGGCAAGGTAGGTGAGAGGTATGTTCATAGATTGCTGCTACGGTAAAGTGACCAGGACAGAATGCTCAGTCCAGCCTTGATCTCACATGGGCTGTCTTTAATCTACACCCTAAAACACTAAGGGCTACGTGCTTTCCTTCATTTGCAAAAGAACTGCTATTCTGGTCCTGGAGCTCAAGGGTGAAATGTGAATTGCTGCCTGAAATTCAAAACATGCAAAGGTTGGTACCAGACAAAAGCTGCCAGACAGATGAGTGTGGCAGGCACTGCTGGCATTACCCGTGCCAGTGGTGAGAGCGAGAAGCCGAGGCCAGTGTTCCCAGGGCGATGAAGGGGGAGCCACCTTTTCCCCGCTGCCCTCCCTGTGGCCCATGCCCGATTCCAGGGAGCCCGGGGACTGCGCTCGGCGCCGTGCCGGCTGTTCCTGCCCAGCGCCGCGCTCCCCCGAGGCAATTTCCCGCCCGTCCTGGGAAGGAGACCGAAGGGACAGTGAATCTGCAGGTTTGCTGTTGGTGGGAGCAATTTCCCTCAATTAGTGGCCTCTTTTTTCCCCGCGATTCAGCTATGGCAAGATCATCAAGCGCTTTTGATCAGTGTTTGTGTGCATGCATGACCCTTGTTCTTCTTCTTATATATATCACTACACACACTTTTGATAATATAAAATTATTCTTAAGGCTTATGCAACGGATTCGGTTAATGAAAATGGTCTCTGGGCACCATTTATATCAATGAAGCATCTGCTACCCTTTTCTCTAAGAATCATCCTGGACAGCACCATGTTCTTTCTGTTGTGTTTCTTTGCAACAAGCACGTTTGGCACATATTTTGTTGTTACTCCTCTCTCCCCAGCTACTTTATATGGTATAACTTGGTTGTCTTTGTTATTACAGATATCTATAACCAAGAAGTTTCAGGTCTCCTTAGCACAGAGCTGTGAATGCTTCACGTTGTGGCATCACAGCACTCTGCCATATATGACCCATTGCTGCTACTTGTATTGCCTTAAACATCTAATTTTCTTCATATTAAAAAAAGTCTTATGGATAAGATCTGAAGCATTATATTAACAGAGCTCTCATATTGACAGAGTTTTACACTGTGTATACTTACAGAGGATTATTCTTAAAAACTTGGCTTATTCACTGCTATGATATGCTGTCTTCAAATAGTTTTCTGAGCAGGTGAAACAATTGCGCAATTCTTGTACACCTCTTTAAGCAGTGGGGAAATTAATTTTGATTTTTGTGCAATTGCTTAGGATTTATAACTATCACAAAGAGAATCAGTACTGGTCACACAGTAGTTAGTGAGAGCTATTGTTAGGTAATATTTCTCTGGGCTGAAGTTTTTAACCCTTTGTTTCGATTTCACTCTCAGGCAGGCATGATTATTTACCAAGGGGAGGTTGTGGCAGGTGAAAATGGGCAAAACCTTCCATGTCTTTTCCACATGTTAACTTGTATATGTAGAAGCTGTGCCTTCTTTTAGTACACAATGGCTCTTTTTTGGTTTAAGAAACAATTATTTGGGAAGTACATAGCTTCACACTAGCTTTCTCTTTGAAATACACAGTAATTACAGACATAGACTTTCATTGAACAGAAAGTAGCTTTCTGTTAAAAAATATCTTCTGATTTAATACATGTTTTTTTATTCTACTGACACTATATTTTTCTTGAAGCTTTCCCTCAAACAATTTCAGCAATTGTCTTTATTGACAGTCTTGTGAAAGAGTCGTATTTAATCTTTTAAATAAAATCCAGGTCAATTACACTTATTTTCTTGTCCCCGTACACTAATCTTCACAGCATGGTTTTTGTTTGGAAGCAGCTCACAGACCAGGTAGGAACTGGTAGAGGTCTCTGATCACTCGTGTCTCATGAGCAACTTAAATAGAAGTTATGATAGGAATGATTTAAACTGCCATTTTGCTGGTTTTTTCCTGTTCCCCAGTCATTCACTGTAGTTAGCTCCTCTCTTTGAAAATATTAATGATTTTATTCATAAACCAAGTAAATAATGAATTCTTCCCTAACACCTGGTGTTTGACTGTTTTTATTCCTACACATAAATAGGAAGGAATTTTTGATGTATTAAATATCCTTTAAATATCTTTTTTCTCAGAAAGCAAAAATGTTGTAGTCTGTTACTACCTGAATGCACTAATCACTAATGAAGAAATCAGAACTTGCAGAACATATAGTGCTCTGAATAGTACTATTTGCTAGCAGCTTTCCTCTTTTCTCTTGTACAAAATGAAGTAGTAAAAGGTACAGGAAGATTCTTCAGCACTGAGAAGCAATAAAAACATGGCAGGAAATAGAACAGGATAGAACATCTAAAGTTTCTCTGTGGAAATTCCAAACACAGAAAATTCTAAAACTCTGCCAATGGTCCCATCTCTCTCACCAAATCCTGCTTTTTCTCTAAGCAGCCTTGTCTATTCCTTATGTCCTTCATCCTCTTCCCTTGTTAAGTACTTTTTTTGTGTAGTTATGTACAAGAAGCTTGTGGGCAGACTCCTGGTGCTCTAGAGAGAATTGTGCCTGTTCAACAGACAAGGGGCAGCATGTGGCTTGGCCAGTTCTTGGGGGTGAAGTTGGTGAAAGGAGCAAGGCTGGCACATGGCAGGTCTGTGCCCACGAGCTGGGTCTGGATCTGCTTGCTTTTAGGGCCCAAGCCTCTGGGGTGTGAGAGCTGGCTACACACCAGGCAGAGTCTAAGGAGGAGAGTTATGGCCAATGTGAGAGCAGAGAAAAACAGATGAAGTTATTTTATGTGGGTGATGCTGACCATTCAAAAGGTGTTTGGACACATCCCAGGAATAATCTAGGCTTCCTGAATGAACCCCAAGTGGTCCTGAGGAGGAGTAAGGGGTCAACAGAGCTGAGTGCTCAGGCCCTATCCTCTGTGAGACTGAGCAAAGCCAGGTGGTTCCTTATCTGACTTCAGACAACAACTTTGTACACCTCCATAACCCCCACCTGTAAATTAATTAGTAAACTCCAATTTGATCTGTCTGAATCACTTTTTTAGAGATGGCGAAGATATTTCAGTGTTTGACAATTAAGCAGCTGAAAAGAGAATGGTAAAACTGGAATGCAGCCTTTTGCTAATGGTCCTCCAGAGTGTTAAACAGGATTTGTTTGTCTTAACTATGACTGCTCCCTTGTGAGTAGCTTCAGCCTATTGAGTTTAATTGGTCTGTAGATGTTATTCTCCTGCTTTCACTTAGTTTTAGGTAAGATGGAGAGAGAGGGAGAAATTAGATGGGATGCTTCCTATTATGTTCTTGATTTTTCCCATATGTCAGGGTTTTCTAGGCTCTTCAGAGAACACTGGACTTAAAAAAATACAAGGACAGAGTGAGGTAACTCTGTTTGAAATCTGGTTTGGTGAAGATTAAGAGAGAAATGAAAAATTATTTTCTTTGTTTATAAATGCCTTTTAAAAAATTTATCTTACCTGCTGGGATCTTGTATTCCAAATGTATTCCAAATAAACATAGCTCTCCTCACTAGGAAAGCATTTCTATCTCTGTTGTATAGGTAAAGGCTAGATGTCAGAATAGACTCTCCAAGTCTCTGCTAACTAGGCTTGAATTTTTGCTCTCATGAGGGCTACAGAGCACTTTCACTTGTGCCACTTCATTTGGAATGCTTTCAAGCAGAACAGTAACCCTTTCAGAAAGTCAATTACATGGTTCAAGACAGAGTATAATTGGACTCAAAAAGCTTTTCTGGCCAATTCTGTCATTATTGAAAGGAGTGAGGAAGAAAAGAGGCAGTGGATATTCTTCATTTGGCCATGGGCATGGAGTGTGGTAAGGGGATTTGTTATGTTGGTTATGTTGCTGTGACAAATGTGATGAAATCCTAATTCCTTCTTCCAATGACTCTGCTTTTTGAATGTTTTTCCAGCTCAACTGAGGAGAAAACCCAGGGGCCTGAACACTACATCTATATCCTAATGCTCTACCCTAGGTGGGAGGCAAGGCCTGTTGCTTATGAATGGTAGACTGACTGTTCATAGTGGAAAATTCAGCAGGTGACATACCTGAGCTTCACTTCCAGTACTGCCTTGAGCTCCTCCAGATGATTACTCACTATATTTTGTACCAGTGAAAGCCCCCGAGCAGAGTGAGGCTGTGTCTCCTGGGAAGCGAAGGCAACATCAGCCCTGGGTTCAAAGAAAAGGGGAGTGTGAGCAATGCCCAACCTGGCTGCTCTTCTGCAGAGTGGTCTAAGAGTTTCTAGTTATAGTTCTCCACTACTATGAGGTTTTTATCTTCCCCCATTGCCATGTTTATATTGTAATTCTGTTTAACCAAAAAAGCTCCAATTACACTTAATCTACCTTGATAACAGTGGGTCATTTTTGTTCAGCTTTAGCTGTAAGGGATAAGGGTCAAACAATCTGAAGACAAGGGTATTGGAGAAAGGTTCTGTTTCACATTAAAATCTGCAGATAATTTGCAATGAATCTTTTTAATTTATAAAATTTGTTGGTGAATTCAGTAGTCCTACTCAGTAGTCCTTTAACATATTGTGAATCTGAAGACTGCAAATTTACTCTGCAATGTGTGTTCCTGTTAATGCTGTGTGCTTTTACGTGGGTCATGAGGCAATAACATATATGGTTAACTAAGTTTATTTACATCATGTGATGTTTGACATCATAAAGCTGATTTTATGCATTAGATAAAAAGACATGTATTAAACTTTTTAATCAGACAAAAATATTCTATAAATTAAGATGCAAACACTTTATACTTTTTTGCTGTTACAAAAACTTAGTAAAAAAAGTATCACATTTATCCTACTTACTTTCATAATTATAAGTCTTGGAGTCTGTTCTTGCAAAGTATTGAATGCTCTGGCTGTAATCCAGCAAGACTTTGGCATGCAATTGAATTCTAAAGTCATAAGTTGTCATATTTTATTGAAACAATTTTGGTGCTTATGGAGCTCAGGTGCATTAAGTGTTTTGCTGGATTGAAGCCAGAATGCAAAGAGTCTTCCAAGTTCAAATCATTAATTAACAAATTGATCCAAGGCAGTTCTTGTATCCAAAACAACAATAGCAATGAGATGACTGAGTACTGAACTCTCTTGGGGCATCTAAGGACAACGTGTTTTGTTAAATTATAGTTAAATATGGCTAGGTATGGTTTGCTGTAATCTGTTTGCCAGGCAAAATCTGGCTTGATGATTTTATGGAGTTTTACTGTCTGTTTACTAACTTAAAATAAGTATTTATATTACTACTCCTTCAATGGTAATTTGTCTATTTGATTAGAAGGTCTTTTTCATTAGAAGGATGTTGCTGAACCTCTATATGATTTGAGAGACTTTTTAATGCATATTTTTTTTGTCTCTCGTTCCTGGATTTTATTTAAACAGAAAATATTTGTTCTTATTCTCAAAGATTTAATTTACCTCTATTATGTTAAACAATTAAATGTTCCAAAAGTGTTTAAATACTGGACAAAAAGTGAAAGGCCCCTCCTTTACATCTGTGACTTTACACATGAACAGGTGATCAACCCTGGAAAACAGATGCATCCCCTGATAGGAAGGTGCCTTGCCAATTGCAGTGAAAATCAGCAGCTTCTCATCCTGTCCTGGGGCCTGGCCACAGTGCCTATTGGGCCACAACTCAGCACTCTCAGAGGACAGTAGTTGAGGCAAGAACTCAAATTGCATTTGGGAATACTGTAGCTGAGACAAGGACTCAAACTACAGCAACTGCAATAATTACTGTAGTAGAGAAAAAGAAAAAAATGGACAAGGCAACCTAGGCATCTATATCATCCCTCCTTTGTTCTCTTCATGTTTAAAGAAATTATTGACTTTGGAGACTTTGTCTTTTTTTTGGGCTGGGTTTTTTTTGTTTTTCATGTAACTAACATCACAGTTCATAAGAAAAAGAAAACTGAACCAGTTCTTCAGTAACTTCCTCCAAATTACTGCTTTACAACAGAGAAAACATAGTTCATCTCAATGGCCTAGGGTCCAGTAGACTTGACTGATAAAACTCAGATGTTTGTCAGTGCAGACTCTTCCACAGTTATGTATTATGTGATGGAAAGCAGCATGTAAACTTTACCTAGTGTTTTCCAAGCTAGCCATTTTAGGATTGTTCTATCCATAGTTGCATGTCTTGCACCATCCGTCTATCTGATGTGCTGTTGATGTTGCACAGCATCAGGATTGTCTCATGATGGCCATGCTGCTTGTTCCTGCTGTTACCACCACTTAACATCACCTTCAGCTAGTCTATAGCTGGAAAACAGTACCCAAAATAACAAGACTGGTTTAGAAATGATTCAAAATCCAGCAGCTCCTCCTGTCCAACTTATATTTCAGATTTTGGAGTTTATTTTTAAAGCTTTTTTCCAGTCTGGCAGTTGCTGATGGAATTTGAGGCACACTGTAAAATACTCACAGTGGACCTGTTTACATTCTGCACCACTGTAAATCTCCAAAAATGGAGACTGGTAAAAAGAAAGGGAATTGACAAAAAAAAGACTCCATGTCTCTGCTAGATGCTAAAGATCAGCTGTAAAGAGATTTTTATCTTAAACTACTACAATGAAGGATTGATTTATCAGGGTTGGGGGAAAATTGTAGCATTTTATACAAAAATTGTCACAACTGGAGGTTATTGTGTAATGCCAGGTATATAATGGTACTTTCCACTGAAGGCCTGTGATATGGAGGAAGCATATAACTAGATATTAACATTTCTCTGCTGGTGAGTACTTTTACCAGGGATCAGAAAGTCACTGAAAACTTGAAATTTGGATGTTAAGGATTTCTATCTGGATGAAATGGCCTGAAATAAAAGCCAGGTAATTTTCTTGCTTTTTTTCTTCTATTGTTTGATTACCAGCTGAATTCTTGCAGTCCAGAGACTGCTGCTGTTCATTGAGGGAAACAAATTAGTCAGGGGAAAACATGGAACAAAATGGCTGAAAATAAACTCTTCATAGCACCCTGATTTTGGTACCTCTATCCCATGTAGAAAGAAGTGTGAGGACAAGATTGTGCAGGATGAAGGCATGAAAGAGACTAATATGAGGATAGCAGGCAACAGTGCTCCTGGAAGCATGGAAAACAGAAAATATGAGGGAGTGTAGGAGGAAAGGAGAGGAGGCATTTTGATCCTCCCCATTGTGGTGGGATTGAGGAATGGCAAGCCACTGGTTAGTGGCTACAACTCTGCAGACACTAAAACCAGTGACAGACTCGGAAGTTACCCCAAGCTGCCTCTTTCCAGGTAGTCATAGGTAGGAATTTTGTTGTCTACAATATACACAAATGTGATTGCTCTTTTGTGCACTGAGGACTGAGTAATACTTCTGTAACAGTTACTGTCTTGAGTGATTAAGATGACTATTGAGGCAGAATGAAGGACACCAGAAAACTCTGCTAGATGAACACATAAAATATGCCAAACCACTGACAGCTGCTTATGCTTTGCTACTGCACGAATGGTCACTTTTTCTGTTTGCTGATTCACCAAATTAAACAGGTTCACCTGTTCTCTTTAGAGGGAGGTGGTCTTGACAGATCTCTTGAAAGCTCTTGATAGATCTCATGAGCAAAATAAAAAATGAGGAAGTCTGTGCATTGATTGATGCTAAAGTGGTGGCCATACATGTTTATGGAGGTTGATGGTAAAGTTTTGGCAGTGATACTGCTACATTTGCACTGCTTAAAGCTGGGATATTAGTTTGATGAAGAGAAGCGGGGGCAAGGAATCAGGTCTTAAATCCAGCATTGATGATGTAAATAGTTTGGACTGAAGTATGTTCAAGGCTGAACCTTTGTTCTAGAAGTGGTTTAAACAATAAAAGCATTGAAAATCTTACATAGTATGGCCTCTTATTCCCTGCATCAAGTGAGTTGGTCATATTCCTCCAGTTTAGTTCCCTAACACCTGTTTTTTTCTCTTTTGAGAATAATATTTTTTAAAATTAAGTCGCCAACGTTCCTGTTCTGTAATAAAATTGTGGCCACTACTTACTTATGGTACTTATTTACTGCTTCAAGGCTTCAAGGTCATTCCCTACATCCTTGCAGAGAGCCTGTTTACCAGACAAGCTTTGGACTCCATAGGCTGCCAAAACAGTCCAGCTGTCTGCCCTGTTTTAAGTAGCTACACATCCTTTTTTATGTTGCTATTCCACAGCATAATCCAACACAAATGTTAGGTAGATGTAGGCACCACCTGCACAATCTTAAAATAAAAGCTGTATTTAAGATGGAAAAAACTAATTGAAGCAGATATAGTTGCCCATGGTATTTTTTTTCACATGAGACAAATTTTAGGAAGAAGGACATAATTCAGCTTTTTTCTTTTTTCTCTTTTTTTCCCTTTTTTCTTAATCCCTCCCTATTTATTTCTTCTACTCCTTTAGAGAACACTTTGACTATTTCAGTGTGATAAAAGCTGGACATAGGACCATCTTTGGAAGAATGTTGGTATGTAGTATGGGGTCAATTAATTTTTCAGGCTTTTAAGTGGAACTGTGGGAGGAGATGAAATGGGGTTAAACTACAGGCTGTGGGACGCACCTGCAGAAGCTCATGGCAGCACAGAGAAGCACATGGTGGCACAAAGGAGCACATGGTGGCACAAAGGAGCACATGGTGGCACAAAGGAGCACATGGTGGCACAAAGGAGCACATGGAGGCACAAAGAAGAACATGGTGGCACAAAGGAGCACATGGTGGCACAAAGGAGNTTGGTGGCACAGAGAAGCACATGGCAGCACAGAGAAGCACAAAGGAGCACAGAGAAGTACAAAGGAGCACAGAGAAGTACAAAGGAGCACAGAGAAGCATGTGGTGGCACAGAAAAGCACATGGCAGCACAAAGAGGCACTTGGCAGCACAGAGAAGCACATGGCGGCACAGAGAAGCACATGGTGGCACAAAGAAGCACATGGTGGCACAGAGAAACACGTGGTGGCACAGAGAAACACGTGGTGGCACAGAGAAACACGTGGTGGCACAGAGAAGCACATGGTGGCACAAAGAAGCACATGGAGCACAGAGAAGCACATGGTGGCACAGAGAAGCACATGGTGGCACAGAGAAGCACATGGTGGCACAAAGAAGCACATGGAGCACAGAGAAGCGCATGGCAGCACAAAGAGGCACACAGCAGCCCACAGAAGCACGTGGTGGCACAAAGGAGCACATGTTGGCACAGAGAGGCTTCTCTCTGCCTGCCCTTGGGGTGAGGAGGTGTCAGGGCAGACCCCTACAGAGCAGAGCCTGCCAGGAGCTGACTGACAGGTGAACAGCGTGTGATTGCCCCACAGACGGACATTTAGAGAGCGTTGATGGCGTGGCAGCGTGGGATGGGTCATGGAGTGGGAATTACCATGTAAGGAAATACCAGAATAGCCAATGAAGTTTGTCAACTGCCTTGAGAAAGTGTATAAAACCAGCTCATTTCTTTGAATAAATGACTCAGATTCCCTGCTGGTCTGAGTCTGTGCTTCAGTTGTTCACAGAACTGGAAGAAATAATGAAATCAAGGTTTCAAAGAGAGGTGAGTAATACAGGGTTTCTTTTCCTTTTTGATTTACTGTTTCACCTGCAGGGTGAAACCACATATTGAACAAAGAAAATGAAGTAACTTGGATGATTTCAGATAATCTTTTCTTTGTATGTGAAGATAAAACAAAATACCTGTGTCTCTTCCTCCTCTGTGTTTTCAAAAAAATCACATTTAACCTTTTATTCAACATTACCTTATTTGCTTGTTGTGGTTTCCCAAGGCTCTTGTGCCTTAACAGTACCTGCATTGTGCAGATGTTTGTAGATCCTGTTGTTATGTTACACACTCATTGGACAAGAAGGCTAGCTCATGTTGCACTGAGATGTGTTTTTCACCTGTTCATGTGATTCTAGAGACAGGGCTTGAAGAATGGTGGGGAAGTCAAGCTGCAAAGTGTTTGAACTCTGAGGATGCAAATTAATACTGACAGCGAATGTTTAAAACACCAGAACTGCTTTAGGGTAGCATATGTTAAAGTAATATTGTGTATTCACTTAAATTATACTGTGTATTTGTTTAAGTTATTATTAAAGTTATACTGGATATTTATATTTATTATATATAAGGTGACTTATATAAGAGATTTTGTCAAACCCAATGTTCATTATCTTATAATGAGAGCAGTTTACAGAGAAGGAAAGAAATGCTGCTGTGGACATACTGTCTTACACATTTTTGTGTGTAAGCTCAAAGCTTAGAACTACTTCTATAAACAAGTTTAAATGCATGAACAACAACCAAAACCTCCTTCAACTGTTAAGTATTTGAGGTAGATGCTCACTGATGGCAGAACAGGTAAATGTTCAAATCCTGTAAAAGTTAATGGGAACTAGATACTTCTTCACTCCTTTTAAATCTAATAATTACTTTTTGCAAACCTATTGTCCATCCAAATGAGTTGCATTTGAATGAGTAGGTCCCAGAAGTCCCTGAAGCAGTCATGAAAATTTTATTTCTTTCTCTTCTGTGCCACATTCAAGCCTCCCACTCACCCTTTTTTGATGTGCTGTGGACTGATACTGCCTGCAGATGAAGTATAAACATATGTTTGCCAGCTTTAAAATACTATGCCCTTCTGATAGAAGAAACAGCAAAACAAAGAGCAAATTAACATGAAGATATGAAACTGTACCCTTAAATATTTCATAATCACCCTCTCTAAAATATAAAATATGTCTGATTGACTTTAGAATGCTTTCAGCAGAATGTAGCTTTGGGATTGAAGGAGAAATTAAGGAAAACATTATAGGAAAGGATGTGTACTTCTGCTCAGAAACTGAATTGTAATGCAGAATAGGGAAGCAAACCAACAGCAGTAACCACTGGTTAGGCTTTAGAATATGGTTACTTCTATCAGTCTATAATGTATGACCACAAAAGTCTATCTGTTCTGAACTCCTGCTCCTACAGGCAGCAGTAGAAATAGTGGTATCTTGCTATCACCTTAAATTATATGTTGCTCTTCTTGTCTGTAGGTAATGAATTAATGAGGTCTATTTGGAATATTGTCCTAGGCATGCCTTTTTCTATTGGCTCTTCTGATATTCATGAGATTGTACTGTATTGTATTGTATTGTATTATATTCCTACAAATACTGTTGGAAGCAGAAGCCTGTCTTTAGCACATGTATATGACAAAACTGTAGTGTTAATTCTTTTGCAACCTGTTTTTAACACTGTTATCTCAAGTTTTATTTTTCTGACTAATGGTAGAAGTTTTATTGGTTCTGACTTTGGTTAACTTGCTTTCAACAGCTTCTTGCTGTAAGACAGGGAATCACATTAAACTGAAGAATAATACTTAAGTAGTGTAACTGAACAAGACCAGAGAAATAAAATGAAAACATAAAGACAAATTAAATCTGATCAAGCAGCACTGTTTAGACAAGACTGGAATTAGAGCATTAGAACTTTTTTGATGTTGAAACTCTACTATGTTTTAAAATCCTCCTCCT
>VWYI01017736.1:0-78612 GCA_013399455.1 Anthoscopus minutus
TGTTGGGGGATGGGGTGGGTGGGACAACACACTCTTCTTCCTTTATCCAGGCTTTCTTTGATAATGTATTCTTGGTGTCTGATTGATCCTTTGGGGACTCTGTTCAGGTTACAGATCATCCTCCCCGTTCAATTCATACACCGACCATGAGGACAGCCTATATTGGCTCAGGACTCTCTGCACCAAAGGTACCCTGTCTAGCATTCACACTTTTTGTGTAGCAAGGGGAACGTGTCAGTCCTGGGCTATAGCTTCAGGAGAACTCATTATCACATTGATCTTACCAGAACTGCCTAGAAGGGATGTTTATGTGCAAGCTGGTTGCTCTCTAAAATTTAAAACCGTTTGTTCTTACCTTATGGGGTGTGACAAGCTGCATTAGGAATTTCACAGGCATTTGATTGTAGGAAAAACAGTAGTTTGGACATTAGAAAGAGGTAAATGAGACAGAATGTGAAGAAAGGAAAGTGCTATCCTAGGAAGAGAGTGTTTTCTGACCTGTATCTGACCAGCATGCCTCTCTACTCTTTGCATACAAGAAAGTCTTAGATTAGCATGTCTGGGTGCTAATTAAATGCTTATTCTTGAGAAAAGACAAAAGATTAACCCTAGAAATGAAACCACAGATTTGCCTGTTTTTAAGCAAAGTAGAGTGAGCACCACAGAAAGAGATCTCCAAATTTTCAGTCTTTTGGCTTTTACCTGCATAATACTGATTTTCAAACAGTTATTGAAATGATTTTGTTGTTGCTGAATAAGTCAGTGTATGCTAATTCCCAGTGGATTATGTCTATTCGAACAAATAAAGAATAAATACAAGGTAATAAGGAAAAATTTTCTTGTGAAAGTTTTGAAAGTGACTCGATGGTCTAGGAATCTTCTGTATAATTAAAAATGACCATTTTTCCTGCAACTAATAGTCAAGTAAGTAAACCTTTCTAATAGATCTGTTTCTCTGCTTTGATAAATTGCAGTCACAGAAGATTAATTTGTTTGAAGGAAACCTAAAAAGTTTGAGCAGACAGACAGTGTTCTGTTGGCAGCATCTTCGTAGATTAATTTTAAAAGTACTGTAAGTGCACTTGGAATTACGTTAAATGAATTTTACTGAGCACATAATTTAGTTTTTGCAAACATTTTGCTCCATAAATAATGACTTTCTTTATAATTTATTATGTCCCCTAAAGAACCTTCTTGCTTTTTGATTGCATCAGTGTTTCAAGATGGTTGTTGCTTCCCTGCAAGTCTCAAAACAAAACATTCTGTAGACAGAAGGCTGCCATTGTAACACTAAAGCTGTCATTAAATATAGATAAGTTTGAGCCCTTAGCTGTGATGTCTTATGCTCTGAAACATAGGAAAGTGAATAAAATGTTAACATATCTGGACTCCAAAGTAGTCTACAAAATTGTCTTGTTTCAGATCATGTATATGTTCAGGTTTTTTTGGACAGTCTTTGCACTCACCCTGTGCTCTGGCCTTTCTCCCCAGTAGTTATTTCACTGGGAGTTTTTATAGAAAAGCAAAGCAGCTTCCTGGATTTTATATAAGGCCATCTGTGAACCATCCTGCCACTTTACGTAGGCATTTTGCCTTTATATAGCAGCATCAGCCATCCTTGAGGAGAGGGAGAGAATGAAACCACTTACTCATGTACTCTGTGTTCCCAAGGAATAACAGGAAGAGAAACCCTTTCAAAATCAACTTCATCTATCAACTTCAGCTTGCTCCTTTAGATTGAGTGCTCTGAATTACCTCTGCTAAGCACCATAAAAGGGGGCTCTGTCAGGGCTTTCTGGCATAAAGTTTAAAATTTTGATAAAGTCTGCTATTTTAACTTAAGGCAATACTTCTGACAGAGGAGCACTGAATATGCAGCTTAGAAAATATTGTTATGGGTTGATCTGGGCTGAGAGTCAGGTGCCCACTGAGCACATGCTTATACATGTTCACCTTCTAAAAGAGAATGATTTTGGCAGCTTTCCTATCTGCAGTGGAAGCAAACTTGTTCTGAGATGGGGCAGTTTCTATGGCCTTGTTTACAGAGGATGCTTTGAATTATCAGCAATGAGCACTGTGATAAGGAATTTTTTTCCTCTCGGGTCTCATTTCAGCAAACACAAACAAGCTGCCTTATTAAATGCACCTATGCACTCTTGTCTGTGAAAGAAATAACTGTACTTGAGAAGTGTTACAGGTGGTAACATCCTCATCTGCTCATTTCACAGCCTAAAGCTCACCAGTTTGTAGTGAAATCGTTTAACACACCAACAAAATGCAATCAATGCACATCCCTGATGATTGGTCTGATACGACAGGGCTGTACGTGTGAAGGTAAGCACTTGGGAGAGCACAAACAAGTGTGAACTGAAGTTCTTACAGATGCAAATGGCACAGGAAATGTAGTGTGGTGATGCATGAGTCTTCTGCTTATATTTTCAACCATATATTCTCATGCTTCAGTCTTTTAAGAGTAGAGGCCCAGTTATCTGGGGGCACTCTTATTCCAGTTGGTGGTAGAAGAGCTTAGTTCAGTTTACTCAAAATGGCAATAAGGGACCAAATGAGTGGTCAAGTGTGCTGGCAGCAGCTTTGCTTTATGTTGCAGGGCAAAACTTAAGACATCTATTCTAACTTATTCCAGAAAGAAGCCAAATTGGTACTCCATGACAATTATTCTTGTTTGTATGTACACAGAATGATGCTTATTATTTAAAGGATGTTCCAGTTTTTTCCTTACAAGTAGAGTTGGGCCTAGAGGACATCATAGAGATTATCTTAGGCACTTTCTTATCTGGATGAAACCAGGTGTATCCATAAACTATCTGAAAAAGAGAAATTTGGGATTTAGAGTAGATAAAAACATGAACTAGTGCTGTCTGCAGACTTTTATTTCTATCTGTAGCAAAGTTAGGTGAGATTATTGACATACTGGTCAAAAAAAGAAAGGGGTTTTCTTTGTAAATCTCATCATGATTGTCACAACTTTTGCATTGCACAAGAAATAACCATCAAATCTTTTTGTTTCTTCTCCTCCTCATAAGTGTGTGGATTTTCTTGCCATGTGACCTGTGCAGACAAGGCTCCTGCAGTATGTCCAATCCCTCCTGAACAGACTAAGGGACCTTTGGGAATAGATCCACAGAAAGGCATAGGAACAGCTTATGAGGGGCATGTCAGAGTAAGTATGAGGTAGCTGCATTTGGGGCAACTATATTAAATTCATTGTTTTCCAAAGTTGATATTACTTTGAATATTGGGGAGATAGATTCAGTTACATTTTAGGGTAGCCGTTTGGAAACTAAGACTTATATTTTCACAGAGCAACTCTTAGCATTGTCAGCAATGATCCTCTCTCCATCTCTGTTGGTCAATGTGCTTTGGGTTGGTCTTGAATAGTTCCATATCTAGAGATCAGGTCATCTTCCAGGCCCTCTGAGTTTTTTCAGTCTTTCTGCTAGTACTGTTTGTGGTCACTGGTGTGAATATTTGCACAGAAATATTAAAAGATTTACTCAACACAGTTTTGGCCATAATTCTGTGACTAACTAGAATTGCGTTTCTTTTTCCAGATTTGTTAATACAGCTTTGAATGAATTTGTGAAATAAGAAAAAAGAATCTGTGATTCTGTTAATTTCTTAAGTAATATATTGTCTGTGTGTCTATATTTGTTGGTTTTAACTGCTCCTGGGCTCTTGCTTATGTTGCTTAACATCATCACTGAATTAAAACTTTCCAGCCCAGACGAGCAAACTGTTTTATTTTTTGTGCTGTTTTATTTTTTGATTGCTTCTAAACTTACAGAGAGTTGATCAGAATTCATCTTTCTAAAGGTCCCAAAGCCAGCTGGAGTAAAGAAAGGTTGGCAGAGAGCGCTGGCAGTGATCTGTGATTTTAAACTCTTCCTGTATGATGTAGCAGAAGGAAAAGCATCTCAGCCCAGTGTGGTTGTGAGTCAGGTCATAGACATGAGGTAAGCTGTTTGCTGCTGCTGGGGAGCTTTGCAGAGGCCCTGGGAGGTTTTGTTCTGCTTTTCCTTTTTGTCAAATCCTTTTTTTATGAAACCCTGTAATCCATGTTGAAAGCCACTAATTTTTTGGGATGCAAAAATAAAACAGCAGTTAGCAGTTACTGGGAGTTAGCCTGAACTACACTTGTTTGTTCCTATGTGGATGTTTAAACTTCCATTACATACAACATATGCAAAGAGCATCTGTTCAGCTGTGTAGAAGATCTAGAATGAATAAACAATAAAAAATAACATCATTTTTGGGTTGAATAGAATTTTGAAAGACATAAAACCTTGTTATAGGGTAAATGTATTATAAATTTGCTTGAGAGGGGCTGAATAGTTTGTTCCTGCTGTCTTCAGTATAACTGAAATATTACCAGCCTTGCTGAAAGCTGTGAATATTTAACATAGCAACTAAGTAAAGCTCATCTCTGATCTAAGTTAGTTCATTGAGGAAGTACTAAACTGCTGTAAGTTACAGTTTCTAGGTGACTTTGGATTTTTATGAGAGTTGGAGAGGTGTTCTTCATTCTACTTATTTTTTAAGTTGGACATTTTTCTTTCAAAGTTTTAATTTATACAGATTAAAAACAGTTACAGAATATCTGAGTAGATTTATCTCCATCAGCATTTACCAGGGATTAATTATGCAACACTGCATTTCTGAATTGTATCTGCAGATAGAAATGAAAGGATAATCTTAAAAATCAGATCTCAGTGCTGACTTGTGTCCTTCACTAAACATGGCTATTTTGGAAAAGTAAAATGCAAACATACAGATTTTGCTCATTAACACTTCTCCAATTATGTCTGTGGTCTCCATAAGGGATGAAGAATTCTCAGTGAGTTCTGTCTTGGCCTCAGATGTCATCCATGCAAATCGGAAAGATATCCCCTGTATCTTTAGGGTAAGTATTACATCCTGACCCTACTAACCCAGACGTGCAGGGTTTCACAGGGTGATGTGTGGTGTGTGTTCACTGACAGCTTGCCAGTATTTTATTTCCTTGGCAAGTTCTGCCCATGTGGTATCCATGGCAGCAGCAGCAATGCACAGGGATCTGTAGATATATCATTTGTGTAGTAAAAATAGCACTGGTACAACTAGGCAAGTATTCATCTCCATGTGGGTTGTATTTTTTGATCTTCACAATAAGATGTATTTTCCTCTACTTCCTCTTAGTCATTTGAAGTGCTTCTGTTCATCATGACCTTGTACATTTTCATTTCCTCAAGTTGCCCTCTTCTTTTCAGTTTAACTGACTGGGTTATTGCCGAAGTCTTTGCTTTATATACAGGTTTTTTTGCATGTGCATTGGATATCTGAAAACTCCTGTTCATCAGATAGTCAGTATAGAAATTTAGTGCATAAATATTAGTGCAAAATGCTCATCAAAATTTGTGTCTAGTAGCTGGTATCAGGATTTTACCATCATGAGCTTATTCTAATATTCTTATTTTTATTAGATATTCTATTAAAGTTTTGACCTTGATGAAATCTCTTTGATATCTTATCAATTCCACTATCATTTCTTTACTGTGCCTTTGTGTTTCACTCCCTTGTTTTTCCAGTTTTTAGACTATTCATCACTCAGTGTGATGAGAGCAGATAAAACCTACAGAAGGGCCTTTCGAATTTATCTATAATAGCTGTATCAAATGCATAAAAAGGATCACAGAGCATTCTTTCAATAAAAAACATTACTATTGCATTAAATTATTACTGAAATCTATAGCTCTTAAAAATACAGAAAGCTTTATAAAAATGCTTTTTTGTTATAACATTACTGTGAGAAATAATTGCCTACCTTGTTTAGAGCAGACATTCATGAATTATAAAATAAATGCAAATGCATTTAAAATAAAGCAAACATTTTCACTGTTCTTAAAGATATTCACATCTGGTTTTCTGCAGCAGGTTCTTGATTAAGATAAGAGTGTTTTCTATTAACTGAAGAGAAATTTTTACTTCCATAATTCAGATAGCTAATTAAAAGGGCACTTACAGGCATCTGACTCCCTTGTAAAAACGATCATGAGGAAATTATTTATCACTTATGACTTAAAACTATGTTTTAATTTTTTTGCAGGTTACAGCCTCCCAGCTCTCTGCATCCAGTAACAAGTGTTCAATCCTGATTCTAGCAGACGGTGAGAATGAAAAAAGCAAGTGGGTGGGCGTGCTGAATGAGTTGCATAGGATCTTGAAGAAGAACAAACTCAAAGACCGCTCAGTCTATGTTCCCAAAGAAGCTTATGACAGCACCTTGCCCCTCATCAAAACAACACAATCAGCAGCAATCATAGGTATGAAATTAATAAGAAGAAATCTGCAAGAAAAATGAGTATGCTAAAAGCATGATTTTTTAGGAAAAAAATGTGTGTTGGATGTTTATCTACTGGATAGAGAGTCATACGTAGTGCTTTTATCCCATATGGAAATGGGTATGGGCATAATAGAAAAGTGCAAGTTAGTACCCAGCACTTTTGTCAGATCTTGTAAGAGTATTCCCTCTATTCACACATATTCAAAATTCACCCATATTCATAATTATAAATATTTTTGACTGAGAACTGGACATTTCTCTGTTGCTTCTTTGTAAACATAATTCCCTAACTGGGCAAAATTAGCACTATGCAGTAGGTGTAAATCACTCACTTTAAAATCTACTGATGGGACCACAAAGAAAATGTAAGATCAGAGACTGAATTTAGTAATTTCAAATACTACTGCATAAAATATGTTAATCTCTTGATTATTTAAATTATTTCAATATAAAAATATAGTTACTTCTAAGCTGGTGTTAGACTTAAGTTCTCTGGACAGTTTATTAAAAATTATGTTTCTAGCTGTTACTTTAACTAACATGAGAAATGGGAAAAGACGTCTTTTTTCAGAAATTTGAAAGATTGGGTGGTTGCCTTTTTTTTTTAATACATGAGTATGTTAGGTTTGGCTTTATATTCAATTATTTCAATATATTATAAAAACTGTCTCTGTTAATGAGAATTATCACTATTGTTAAGTTTCATAAAGTATTTCCAAAGAAAAAGAACCTTTTTTTTTTTTTCTTAATGTTGTAGACCATGAAAGAATAGCTCTGGGGAATGAAGAAGGGTTGTTTGTTGTGCATGTCACCAAAGACGGTAAGAAACTAGGACCAGGTAATAACTTCTCTAATACTAAATCATCTTTTTATTATTCAGTATCTTCTGGTTTCATTTTTCATGATTTACTACACTATCAGCTGGACAGCTCCATGAGAGACCAGAAGGTGTTCTGTGTGCTTTCTGGTTTGGGTGTCCTTTCCAATAACAAAAATACAGCTTTTGGAATGCAGCTGAAGGTTTTTCCCCCCATTGGAAAATGACTCAATACTGATTTCAGACCAGGTTGTTCAGGGCAATATCCAGCTGAGTGTTGAAAATCCCCAGGGACACAAGTTCCATGATATCTCCAGACTGCCTGTTGCAAATTACTCTCACAGTGAAACACTTCCTTTGTATATTCAGTAGGAACCCCCCTCATTTGAATTTCCTTCTGTGCACCTCAGTAAGAATCATGGCTTAATCCTTTGTGCAACCTCCTCCTTGGTACTGGAAATGAAAACTTCTGTGCAAGATATAATTACAGATTGTCCAAGATAATTCAACAAATGACACGTTTAATTGTATGTTTCAGCTCTGAGGCTTTCCCTTTATTCAGTAGTTTTTTTGCTATAAACTGTTTCTGAAATGAATACTGAAATATGTTGTTACTGCATCACATCTGCTCCTCCCATTTATGATGAGGACAAGCCAAAGCTTTATCCAGAATTGCCACATCTGATGTTACTAAAATCCTAGATTTGATTCTATACTTTTTAATACTGCAGGGAAGCAATAAAGGGAATTTCTTGTGTTTCTTTCCAAGTTCATCTTTACAACTGCACGTTACAATCGATTCACACTTCACCGTTACTTACTTGAATTTGTGGGGGGGGGGGTCATTTTGATTTTTGTTGCAGAGATTATCCGTGTTGGTGACAATAAGAAGGTTCATCAGATTGAGCTTATCCCGAGCGAGCAGCTCATTGCAGTAATCTCAGGACGGAACCGTCACGTGCGGCTCTTCCCCATGGCTGCCCTGGATGGAAGGGAGACTGAGTTCTATAAGCTGGCAGAGACCAAAGGCTGCCAGTCAATAGTTTCTGGACACGTGCGCCACGGAGCTCTCACCTGCCTGTGCGTAGCCATGAAAAGGCAGGTGCTCTGTTATGAACTAAATCAGAGTAAGACACGCCACAAAAAGATCAAGGAGATCCAGGTGCAGGGGAACGTCCAGTGGATGTCGATCTTCAGTGACCGTCTCTGTGTAGGCTACCAGTCAGGTTTCCTAAAATACCCCCTTCACGGAGAGGGCAGCCCGTACAGCCTGCTCCATCCAGACGACCACACGCTCTCATTTATCTCACAGCAGCCAACTGATGCCATCTGTGCAGTCGAGATCTCAAATAAAGAATACCTGCTGTGTTTTAGCAGCGTCGGGGTTTACGTCGACTGCCAGGGCCGAAGATCCAGGCAGCAAGAGTTGATGTGGCCCGCAACTCCATCTTCTTGCTGTGAGTTGTGCTGTGTATGTGTGTATGTGTGTCTTTGGTGCTGTCCACTAAAGTGATCTCTGCTTGTATTGATATCCTCAGGAGGTGAAGTTCAAGGCTAATTACCTGATGGCTTAGTGAATGCTCTCGGCCCCTGTCACCGTTTTAATCTAGTCCGAGGGTTTAATCCTTATTTATGCTAGTTTCAACAACTCTGGCACTGACCTGTACTTGCTGGCACACAAAGAGGAATCATGAGTCAAGATTTCTAACTCTAAAACAGCCAAAAGCTTCAGGTTCAACAGAGGTTAATAGGAACTTTATGTATTTGCTATCACCAGTGCTGGACTGTTGTTATTTAAATCATGGAATGTCATTGTACTTTGGCTCAGCATTGTCTTTCCAGCTTTCTTCATGCTGAGAGTCAACAGGATCTGGTAGTTTGACTTGCTTTTCTCTAATTGTGTTTGTTCCTACTTACTAGTCTGTTTTGTCCTTTCTTTATTTGTCCATTCTTTCTTCCTCTACAGTTTTTGTCAACAACCTTCTTATTCATCTCCTCTCTACTTTTTCAAAAAGTCATTTTCTGAGTTTCCCTCCTCTCTCTCTCTTTCCTTCCAAAATACAATGCATAGCAGGCAATATAAAAAACATATTTCATAACCTTAAGGAAAAATACTCTAATTTTTCAAGACTTTCATTTCCTTCAAGGTCTGTTACACATTTATTGCACCTTATTTCAAAGCTGGGGCTTCATCTCTGTGGCAGTTTCAAAGGAAAAAAAACAAACCTGAATGTCTATCTTCTTCTTTTTAAAGTCTTTCTGAATGCAGATAAAGATTAGCCAAATCTGCACACAGAGGAGTGAATTAGCTCAGTTCTGTGTTGATTTTTAGAATAGTCTGCCTTCTTATCTTACTCTGGCAGCAGTACAGTCACACTGTAAAGGAGATGAGTATTTCACCTGGTTTGAGTGAAGGCCTTTCTGTATGTGGAGGGAGTCATATTTACAGGGTGTTTGCCACTTCTGGATTTCAAGCAATTTTTCACAATTGATTATTACAGTGAACTAAGAGAGTGAATGAATCAAAACAGAAGGTTATGTGATAGATTGAAAAAATGTGTATTTTTCACCCATAGTTCATCTATACTTGCCATTGTTATTTGTGACAGTTTTTTGATTGCCTAAAATGAAGTTATTTGATGTGATTCCAACTCAGAATGGGAGGTGTATTTTATAGCAAAAGCTTTTACATTTAAACACAACTTGGATGCTGTTGTTAGTCTTGGCAGACTATGGTAGTCTTGTTGCCGACATGGAAATACTGAATTCTCTTTAGAAGTGGTCCCAGTGAAACAAATTTCATCCTGGGGAAATGTGCCAGATAAGTAGCAGAACATTTCTCTTTACAATCCAGAAAGTAAGAGAGAATTCAAGTTAAGGAAACATGACTTTTATGACTGTGTCATGGTGCTTAGTTCCAACTGGTGTTGCATAGTCCAAAGACTCAGAGCTCAGTTCATTCAAAGTGACAGTTACTAAATAGAGCAGTGTATTTTCCTGCTACATCATTTACAATATGTGAGCTCTTATTAAATATAGGGCTTTTAGGAGGAAAAAACTTCTGAAATACTTCAGTATTTGGGAGAGTAATGTCTTACAATTCAGAAAGTAGTTAGGTTTTCAGCAAAGTTAAAAGAAGTCATGGAGGCTGTAAGTTTTTGGGTGGTGCTGGTTTGCCTTCAGGATAAATTTCTTAATTATTTTTGAGTTAAAGCACATTTTTCCAAGCTTGTTGTTGTATTGTGGAGCACTGGTTTTGTTTTCTTAAATAAATATGGTTAAACTGTAAGAAATTGTCTATTTTGGGCCGTGTCTAAACACAGATGACACAATACCTCACAATTCCCTCCCAGGTTACAATGCACCATACCTCTCTGTGTACAGTGAAAATGCCATTGATATCTTCGATGTGAACTCCATGGAGTGGATTCAAACTATTCCTCTCAAAAAGGTAACTTCCTATTTCAGTTTGGGCCAAGGAATATGTCCAGACTCAATAGTGCTTTAGGAGCCATCATTAAAACTGCTTATGGAAACATAATTGAATTAAAAGAAGAGCTGCTGCAAAGAAACTCATGCATTTTTGTTGGAAATAGAAGATACAAAATGTGGTTTTCATATGGTTGCACTGTTTGAGATGGTCAGTCTAGAGCATATGTCTTAGATTTACTCATACTGTAATAATGAGAGGAATTAATTGGTTCTAATTATGTATGGCTTCATTGGGACTGATTGTGTCAATGTTATTACCAGAGGATGGTGGATGGTAAGATAATTTAATAGGCCTTCAAAAATCTATCTCCTGCTGCTCGAGCATATTGTAGACAGACAGGGTTAGAACATTTTGTTTAAACCAGTAGGAACACCAGAATCAGGATGATGTCAGGTTTGGATCTCTTATGAAAAGGAAGATGTTTCTGAAAACTGACACTTCCTTGGTATTTAAAAGGTGTTTGCTCAGCTGTATTTGGAAAGAAAAAAGTCAATTTTTTTCCCCTGTGGTTTAGGCTGACTTCAGCTTTGTATGAGGGTCAACACAATTCCTTTACTGGCTTTCCAGCAACACAGAGCAGCAGGACATTGCCTCTGTGGTCTTGTGTTGGTCATTCAGTCTCTGTGTATCAATTTCCCACATGTCAGGTGCAGACCAGGATATTCTGGAAATGCTGTGAGGATACATTATGCAAAGATCAACATGCTCAGCTATTAACCATCTTAAGGAGAGACCACTCTGGACTTTTATGGGAAAGTTCTTTCTGGTGTCCAAACTTTGAGTTATTAAGCAGTTGGAGCATTTTTTTTTTCTTACACAGTAGAATGTGATTTAGTACTTTGATTAATAGCTGGTTCAAGACTTCCCCTTTATTGGATGAAGGTACTTTCAGCAAACAAAATTATTATGCTTAGGAGTCTCAAAAATGGCCATTTATTATGAAGAGTTCATTTCTAACACAATTTACAGAGTGTGGAATGCTTCTTTCATTTTTATGCTGGAGATCACAAATACCAGTAGGTTTTAGCAGTCTATGTGTGCTCTTATCAAGCTGCAGAGCATTTATGTGACATGGCACTAACACAAAGTGAAAGCTCAGCTTATTGCTTTGTACATCTAATAGAAAAATTTGAGTTGATATATGAAGTAGACTTCTAGCACAACTATTCATTTAAATGCTGGGAGGAATGCCAGCCTCAACACACAAACGTGTGTCTTGAATTGGAATTTTAGGCAACTTCCTCTGTACTCATCCTCAAAAAAAAAAAAAGAGTTTAAAATTCTTTTGAACTCTTCTTTGTAGCTTTAATGACTTAGAGTCATTACTCTTCAGAGTATTACAAGGACTGTTTCTCCTTGTTTCAGGTACGACCCTTGAATACAGAAGGATCACTAAACCTTTTAGGCCTGGAGACAGTCAGATTAATATATTTCAAAAACAAAATGGCAGGTAAGTAAAGAGAAGCCAGTTTTCATAATGCACATTTTGTTTATAAGGAGTGATTTTTTTTGCATCTGTGCATTGTAGAAAGGCATCTCTTAAACGTCTGTGTGCTTCTTAACTTGGGAAAAAGCCAAATCTTATGGATTCCACAGTGGTTGCAATTGTGTCTCTTCTCTGAACTTTTTTTTTTCCTTTTGACTATCCGTTGAGGACTTGAATGAAGACTGGAACTAGAAACTAGAATGACTGGATGCTCCCTCCAAATTGGATCACCTGCTAGAATGCTGCCTAAAAAAGCCTGTACAATTAAAGACTTAAATAGTCATTTTGGCAGCACTAGACTAAAATTAATGCAGTATTTAACCTAGACAAATGTTTCCCAAGCATTTTAAAGTAATACAGTGTATTCATAACTTACTATTGGGGCCAGCTATGACTGTGTGCCACAACTTTAGCTTCAAAAATCTATTTTTGTTATGAATCTTTCTGACTTTAACTTTTTCGAACCCATTTCATAAGCATGCTCCCGAGGAATTTCCTTAAACTTTTGTTTAACCTCATAGGTGGAGAGGGGACATGCTCTGTGTTAACAACCAAAAGCTATAAATTTTTGTTAACAAGCTTCTGAAAACATTGGAATTAAATGCTAGAGAAGGTACTGCTGCTGGCACTGTTTCAGTGCTAATTTAAATTGCCAGCAAATTAGTATGAAAGGAATGGCAGTGGTAGAGAGGAGAAATATGGTGGAAGTATGCATAGAGAATTTTCAAGTCTAATAAAAACTCAATTAGAGTTGATCTTAAGGAAAGAGGAGGTTTGCATTCCATACGAAAACTGTTTTGTCAGCGAGCAGTAGCTTAAGTTTCACTTTAGTTTCCATATATAGGAAACGACACAGAGCAGTTGCAATGTTCATTCAAAGTCACACAACTGTTGAATGATTATCACTCTTTTCCTTTTCATGTCTTTGATAACGATCCCTTGGCCAAGTGTACGCATGTGGAAGAAAAATCTTCCCTTTTCCCACAGTTGCATCAAAATATATCAATGTTGAAACATTTCAAAAGCAGTATTCTCTTTGAAGCAGGGAATGAATGAGATCTTGCATTCAGTTTCCAGAGAGTTGGTAGAACAAGACTGTTCCAGTGATTTTCAGTGAGAACTGCCAAGGGAATTTTGAGGCAAGACTCAGATTCCCTTCCTGGCCGCCAAAATGTTTATTTCAAAGAGTGCATCAGCGGTGTTTTGAGAACACAGGTGTGGCAGCTTCTGTGTGAAGAAAGGTTAAGTCTGTTGCTAACTAACAAAGTAGTAGGTAGTGGCCAAGGAAACCCATAAACCAACAAATGTTTGTGCAGGTTTGATGGGAAAGGGGTGGTGCCCAGCACTGGCAGAGCAGAGTTAGAAAGAGCATTGAAACTCAGATTCCATGAATACCTAAGGAACTGCCCCACTGCATCCCCATCTTTGTGCTGATTTCAGAGGGGGATGAGCTGGTGGTGCCTGAGACGTCAGACAACAGCCGGAAGCAGATGGTTCGGAACATCAACAACAAGCGGCGCTACTCCTTCCGCGTGCCCGAGGAGGAGAGGATGCAGCAGAGGAGGTCGGTATTCCACCTGTACTTGTCTTCTGTCCATGCCTGTAGGCCCTGACGGACACTGACTGATGCCAGGGTTGTGCTTCATGTGTGGCTTTCTGGAATGCCCATTCTGGTGTTCCTGTCTCTTCTCTACCCTGTTAATCCTCATTGTTTAACTTGTGTTAATACTGGTTTGGATATGGATATGCACTGGATGCACAATTAGTTCAGATTTATGATTATATTGATTAATGATTATATGAAACAGCTGTAATTTGGAATGCATGCCTCCACGTACTGTATGCAGGTGCATAGGTGTGCACATACACTGTGTATATATCAAGTTCTCCAATAAACACTTTGCAAAAGGAGATTACTTTGCTAACTATGCATATGGATTAATTACTCTCAGACTCTGCTTCTGCCTTTCTTTCTGAAGGAGATTCTCCTCTCAGCAGTATTCCAGGACATCTGTTTCTTTGATTTATAGATCTAACTACATAAAGTTTCTATAAATCTCACAAAACTGACCTCTTCAGGGGACATAGGACTTCAGGGTGTATTTCTGTTGGGAGTGTTTAGCAGGTTGTAAATACTTTCCTAAATGGCAACAAAACCAAGTCTGCAGAGGATGTTACTGACCTTTTGCTGTCACTCAGTAGAAGTGACCTGCTACTGTGCTAAGCCACACTCCAAGAACTGAGTATTTCACTTCTCTAATTTCCAATATCTTGCACCATTGTTTGGCTCCAAGATTGTCTTTCATTTTGGCTCTAAGGAAAGTAACAACTGTGTGCAGTGGAGATAAAATTCCATTTCTTGTTCTTGTCTTTTCTGAGTTGATTGACACTTGGTCTCTTTAAAATTTTATTTATTCTGAGTTCTGAAATGCATCCTTGCCATTTTGAAGAGCTTTTAATTCTGACCACAGACTGAGAAAGGTACTGCAGTATTATTTTAATTCTATTTTCATATTTTATACTTCATTTTCATCTCCACTTCGTAGTATATCACAAGTAAGTTTGGCTTTTACTCATCTTACAGAGCATTTTATCAGTGTATTCTGTGAATTTTATTAACTGCTGGGCACGGGCTGTTAGGCTGGGAACAGCATTCTTTTCTCCTGGCCCCTTGCTCTCTCTTCAAGCTGGAACCTTCTCCACAGCAGTATTGACAGCAAGGGGTTTATCACTGGTTAAACAGAGTCATAGACTCATGGAATTGTTTTGGTTGGAAAAGACTGGTTGATTTCCATTTTAAAACAGCTGATAATCAAAGCTCTACATGTTTTATAAATGCCCATCTTCACCTTGAAGGAAATACCTAAACAAAGTATCTTCTCTTCCAGGGAGATGCTACGCGATCCAGAAATGAGAAATAAGTTAATTTCTAACCCAACTAATTTTAACCACATAGCACATATGGGTCCAGGAGATGGCATACAGATTCTCAAAGACCTCCCAATGGTAAGTACAAAAGGACATGTGAGAGTGACTGACTGCTGCAGAGGCTGCAAATAAGTGAGAGGAAAAACAAGTGCAATTTTAATGTATAATCAGTGACGTATTTCCTAGCAGGAACAGCGTGACAAGGGGAATGGAACTAAAAGTGCTCTGCTGTATGTAGTAACATTTAAGCAAGGAGCATGACTGGCATTGAGTAGGGGAGGAGGATGAGTGGCCAGTGCCTCTGGAGTTTTAGGACAGGTTGGCCTCACAGTGTTGATAATCTTTATGACCCAATGAAGGGGCAAAATTTACATGATTTGAGCCTGTACTCTTTGAGAGTGTGGAAGGAGAAATTCCTTTCTCTGTGAACGGTAGTTCAATTCCTTTTTCTCCTCCCATCTTTAGCAACAACTTAGCCTATTTCTTTACAGGCTATTTGCCTGTAGCAATTCAGTAATGTGCACTGCTCAAATTTCTTTACATGCCAAACATGCCGTCTTTCCTGTTCTCTACAAATTAAGCAGTCCCCATGAAACAGAACTTTTTGAATAAAAACAAACCTTTTCATCTGAAAATGGTAAAAGAATATGTGTAATTGCACATGTTCATTTCCATAAAACCTCATGTAGGAAATAATCACTTGGAAGTCACTGAAATCTGTGATGAACTGAAGACTAATTCTTTGCTCATAAGGAAGTACCATACTGCTTGCTTCAAGCACCTTGAGCATCTTTTGTGTGTTGATGTGTTCTGTATTGTTTTCTAAGCATATCCACAGTGACACAGATGTGATTCAGATGATGCTAATTAGCACTGTAAGAAAGATGAGATGTGATAAAAACAGCAGAATTTGTCCCAGCATAGGACTCAGGCATTAGCACAAAACTGCTGTCTAAAATGATCATCATTACTATTCGGAGTTTGTGCAGAGAGTACATGCTGAAATTGGGATTTTCTGATGCTGAAAAGTGCAAAGAAAACAAAAATATGACTGGAAAATAAAGTGCAACATGCAGTTGCACTAGTTTAGGAATTTAGGAGCCTAATCTCTGATGTTTGGATACTCATTTTACCTCACTTTTGAAGCAAATGGTACTTTAATGTTACACTTGACTGTAAAGTCTTCACTTTGATTTGTTTTAAAGCTCGTATTAGACACACTCTGAGATGCCTCTCAATAACAAACATATTCAGTGTAATAATAAAAAAAATTACTGTATGTGTTTTTATAAATTATAATCATTTTTATAAATATTTATAATGACAGTATAAATTTTATAAATTTATAAATAACATTTATAGTGATGGAGCTGTTTCTAGAAAACACATGAAAAATCCAAGAGATGTTGGCAGGTATGTTACTCTTACCTGGATACATGATTTCATGTGTCTAATGTTAGACAGAGAGTGATCATTTGCTTCAGGGCAGGATGTCAATCAGAGCCTTTCTTAATTTCTCCATTTCTGGTAAGTTCTTTAAAATATTTGTGGCTCTTCTCAAGCAGAGAGAATAATCTGCTACCTCTATAGGTAGAGCAGAAGTCATCCTGTGTCACACCATCAGTAGTTGAAAGTTCATGGCAATCAAAAGCTGCCCCACATCTGACAAGTGTAAAGCAAGCAATGATTCTATCTATAGATGGGGATTTTTTACATCATTTCTTCAGTAATGTCATCTCTCAATGGCTTTCAGCTTTGAATACATTCTAATTGCACTTGCCTTGTATTAGCTCACAGGTCCTGTTTCAAGTTAGGACTGGTACTGTGCTATTACCAATCAATATGATGGTTTGAAAGAAATTCATGAGTCACTTTCCTCACTTAAAAGTGATGAGAAGAATTAGAAAATGTGTACAATATACAGTTGATTCCTGCACTTGTTCCACTGCTGCAGCTTCTTTTTTTAAAGTTGTTATTAAAACCTCCTTTTTGCAAGTAAGTATCAATCATAATGCTGGGAGATGTCACTGCAAGACAAAGCAAATTTGTTGTGTATTTTTCCATTGGTTCCTTGCAATGTCATAATGTATTTGTATTCCTAACTTAATTGGTACAGAATTGCAACAAGCATGGGACTTGAAAGTGTGTGAATTTGAAAATGTAACTTGAAATTAGGAAATAAATGTTCTGTCAAGAGCTACTTCAGTCCAGGCAGCTTTTTCTTTTCCAACAGCTTCCTGTAAGGTATTTGTCTGGAGTTTTCATTTAATCCATTCCAGACTAAGAACTTTGTTTCTCAGGCACAAAAATAGAAGAAAAGGAGTTGTGTGGGCATTTGAGATTGTGTATAAGCCTGATGTTTAATTGGAAAGAAATTTAGAATCATAAGAGGGCATGGAAACAGGATGTTCCCTGGGGAATTGGTACACAAGGTAAAGAATAATCATTTAATCCTGTGTACTGTTCATCTGTATGGTGGTTCCTTTTCCAGGACATGGAATTATTTCACCAGTTTCATACCTTATTCCCAACAGGTGAAAAGCTGGGGAATTTCTGTGCTGCTAAGCGTGTGTCCTGATTTTGCAGCTGGAACATCTTTGTATTTTTTAATGGATTAGTGTGGTTCAGAAGAGGAAGTATTTCTTTTTAACAAACTTTGGGAAAGATTGCAGCACTTTACTTTGGGAATGACTGTTCTTGTTTGTGGAAATGAATGGTAAAATACATTTTTGGGGCTGAGGCTGGGTGTAGCAAGCAGTGCAAGGCTAATAGTCTTCTCAAATTGTCTTCCTCCAGCTATTTTAGGTAGTGCAGCTTCTTTTTTATGGGGTAATGGAATGCAGAAAGTGCATGAAAGAGTGGAGTGGGGCTTTTCATTTGCAGTTTCTACTGGTCTGTTTGAGCACCTTCAAATTTGGCTGGGTGTACCAACAGAAAATTTTTCACCCCACATGAGCTTTCACTAAAGTCAGTATAATGCTGTATGGGCAAAATGGTCCTTAGGTATAAATAGGTTTTAATAGAGAATAAATATTTTAATCTCTGTGTTGAATGAGATTGTCACAAGCTAAATAGGCAGTTCAGCTCAGCCCAGCTTTTTTCTAGCACACATGGGTGAACTTTATAAAGCAAATGACAATTTATGTATGTATTTATGTTTATTCATTAATAGACACATATTCACTTCATAGATACAGTGTGAATCAGAAAAAAACTAACCTCTTCAGCCCCACTGCCTTTTTTAGGGAAATGCCAAGAACTAAGAGAAGCAGAGTTAGAGTTGGTAGTGATGGCCCTTGATGGGTGGGCTGGGCTGTGTCTGTGGGCAGGAGGGGACCTGCACTTGTGCTGCTCTAAGCCCAGCCTGGTGGGTGCAGAGCCTGCTTGGTCTCTGACCACCAACTGTTTTAAAGATGTCTTTTAAAAGACCCGCTGTAGAGAGTTTAATTTGTGTTGTAACCAGAACAAAGGGAGTATTTTAAAGTCTTTTGCGCTATTTGATGTGTTGAATCAGGTGCCTGTTTGTGTAGAACATTTCTAGCTAGTTTTTTGCCCTTGCTGGTGCAGCCACACGAGGGGGAAAGATGCTTTCTCTGTGTGTTGTTTTCCAGTGTTACCCAGTTTTCTTGGTATGCACCAGGCACTGATGTGTTTGTGGGAAGTTGCAGTCTCATGGCCTAGTCCCATGTTGTTCTCTCCATAAAGAAACACCCTTGACTTCAGTAGAGCCCTGGTGTTTGGGCAGGACCATGCCCAAGGCTGAGAGAGAGATCAGATTTAAGCAGTTTCAGGCAACTGTAAATTTGCATCCTTCTTTTCTTCATGGTGGGCACTCACGGTCTGGCTTTGGCACACAAGTCTGTGGGCTGTAACACAGCCACACAACAGAAACCAGAAGCTGTTGTTTCCTATTAGCAGAGCAGTAATCAGTACATATTGGTTTTATTGCTGTGGATCTGGGTCATTGTCTTGTTTTGTACAATTTAGAATCGTTCCTGTTAGTGTATCCCCAAACTTATTTGTTTACATGTTTTTCTTCCCTAGCAGCCTGTCACCAATTAACAGGCCGTACAGTCTGGCCTCCCTTCTGCCCTCTTGTCCCTTGAAGCCACTTTATCGTGGATGCTCCTTTGTAGTGAAGATCTGAAATCTGGAACTGCACTTACTGCAGCACAGACCACCTCTCTGTGTACATCAGATGTACAGGATTGATTTTGCTTTCATATTTTGCATGCTTAAGTATTTTTATATACAAAAGCTGGTCTTGACTGCCATTATATTTGAACATTATGCTTCAGTTTGACCTCATTATACATGAGCCATTCTACTTCCATTCTAGATGATGATGTGTGAAGCTTTGCTTGTTTCAATTGAGAAACTTTTAGAGTAAATGAATACTTATCTATATTTGGTATTCTTTAAAGAAAATGGGAACCCCATGCATGCATCTAATGATGGAGTCTATGGAGAAAGTTCCATGGAGTATCATTTTTAAAATGTTGCCATATCATGGCTTTCTCACATTCATGAATGCTGGCTAAATATTTTCATGATCTGCAGCTGGCCTACCCTCTGCTTTTTAGCTTGTGGTTTTAGACACTGACATATCTCCCTTATTGGCTTTTAGGAATGTAGCTGGCTTTGCTGCAGTTCTCTGTTGTGAGCAGAGAACTCAGCAAAGCCTGCTGTCCTGGACCATATTGAAATGGTGGCTTCTTGTACTGATATTTAGATGCTGCTAAAGTTACCAAGAACAACTTAATCTATATTATGTCTTATATGCCATAATGTGGTAATTGATGTTTTGGTTAACAGGCAAAGCCTCATAATAACCGTGTGTTTTAAAAACAAAAGTTGGATTTTACCAGCTGAAATGAAGAGAACAGTAACAATAATATTTGATATAATATGTATTGGGATGTGACTTAATGTTCTTCCAGACTTTAATACGTTCCACATACAAAAAGTAGTGCCTTAGGTTTAGTGGAGGGGTAAGCTATATTTTTACCATATTTTATATTTTAAGTCCTGACATTTCTAATGCTACTCAAAAATACTTGTTTTAAGGAGATGAAATCAGTTGGACGAGGGAAAGAGGAACTTAGAAGTTAGAAAAGAGAAAACGTGTTCTGATTTGCTGGTGTCTGTAGGAAACCAGCCCACTGCAGGCTGACTGAACATGTACAGATGGCACAGGGAGGGAAACCAAGCCTTGAAAATCTCTTCCATTAAATCTGGATTTAGATGACTTTAAATTGTACGAGCAGTTGTGTCAGCACATTCCATAGAGATGAATTAGAAACTGTTCCTGTTTAATTTACAGGGTTATTTCTCCCCTCTCCTTCTTTACATCACACTTTGGGAGCGTGCTGCTCAGCTGCCCTGTTAAAAACATTTGAATTTCCCAGTGCTGTCACACTTTATGTGCTGGGGAAGGGCCTAAGTCTCTGTGGTGCAGGGATGGCAGTGCCAGGTCCCCTCAGCGCTGTCAGAATTAAGCCAGTGTGGAGCAGGACATGGGCCTTGGTCACCTGTCTGCAGAGGGAGACTTGTCCCAGTGGTCTGACACTAACCCCTTCACCTTCCCACACAGCCTGTGTCCCCACCCTGTCAAAACACTGTTCCCTCCTGTTGGAAATGCTCTGTGTTTGTTGTACGGGTGATCATTTTAATGGAACCGCTAAAATGCATGAATAACAGAAGGAAATCTCTTAACAATCTCTAACTGCTGTGTATGCTCATCTTTTCTTCTCCCCACACCACCTCACCTGTGTTCACCTTCCTCTGTTTGTGTTATGTCTATTTTAGATTGTAAGCTCCTCAAGGCAGGGAACTGATGCTTCTCAACTGTCTGTAAAGCACCTTTCACAACTGTGGTGCTCTTTGAAATATCAAAACATAATAAATATTAGAATCGATTCCCAATGAGTTAAAAGTTTTATTTGTTTCTAATGTTTTAGCAACAGCAAGAGCAGCAGGCCCATCAGACTCTGTGTCAGGAAGGTGCTCAGAGGACTGGGGGTGGCAGTGTCAGACCCTCTGTGCTGACAGCCAGCAGGGTTTGCTGCCTGCTGTCCCTGCTCTGTGTTTCACTGCTCTTGTGGAACTGCTGGTGCTGGTGTGACCTGTACAACCATCCCTCATTGCTTTTTCTCTCTGTTGTCTTTGATAGCAGCGTTCCCCTTATCAATTCCCTCATCATCACTCCCGTCTGATCTCCTCTCCGAGCAACTTTGAGCACATCTACCACATGACTGTTAATTCAGCTGAAAAATTCCTCTCTTACGATTCCATAAACCCTGCATTTTCCCCGCCTCCACGCTCTGTCCTCGGTACTCCAGACTTTGTCACTCTGAGGGTATGAACGGCTCAGTCAGGTGTTCACTCTACTAACACTGTGTGGTTTTCCTTTTGCCTGGCTATTAACATGGGAGAAAACCCCTTGTAAGCTGTTCCTTCACCCTTCCACTTTCCTTTATCCCACACAATTTACTTTCTGCTGTCAGCTGGGGTCTTCCCACAGCTCTGACATGCCAAGAAACAGACACTTTCAAGGAAAGTTTGGGCTGAACCTTTTGCTATGAGAATAATGTTTTTAATCACCAGAAAAGATGTGGGAATTTTGAATGATAAGTCCTCTGTTCCACTGTGTTCATCCTCCACCAGTCAGAGTGCTGCGTACCAGGTTGAATTAGGAAGAGGTTCTGAATCTGTGTTGGCCCAAGCTTTCAAGCTGTTTGTTTTCTGATGAATTCCTGTGGAATGTGAGAATTTGTGCACAGTACTGTACACGGAGAGAGACAGATGCAGGTAGTGCCTCAGACAGTTTCTAGGTTAAAAGTAAATAAGTGAAGTTAGAACATGTTGAAATGGGATAAAAATTAAAGATGATGGCAACTTACTGATGTAGATCATCTTAATCCTGGTAGTTGTAAGCAGAGGCTGAGGTAGGATACTGTTCTGTAGGCATCCTTCCAGTTGCAATGTGAATTGGAGCAATGGAAGCGGTCTTCCCTTTTTTTCTTGCCTTGTGCATCCAGGTCTGCCTACCTGGGGGTTGCTGTGTGCTATAGAAATACAAACCAAAGTGAAGCAGGCACACAGGTACCTGCAGTGCATCACAGCTGTATACCATGCTGGGCCCTGCAGCTCTGCCTGGGACAGATAAATCAGGAATAACCTGTAGGTGGATATGTGTGATGCTCTTGTTTGCTCAGAATTTGTGTGGGTCCAGGCCATGCCCATTGCTGTCATGGTAACATTGCTCTTGGTTTCTAGCAAACCTTCACTGCCAGGCTTCAAGTGCCTCTGGGCTGCTGTGCTGGAGCCCTGTCACTGGAAAGGTTTTGGAAACATACCTGCATCCAACACTAAACAGAATAAAAAAAATGCAGGAGAAAAATAAATCTCCTCCATATGGTTCCAAAACCAATTTGCACAGCTGAGCTTTGACTGGTTACATGCATGGTCATGTGTCACTGCTGTGAGGTCCCAGTTGTCACAGCCATTCATACACAAAAGGAATGCTCTGTTGAAATGCATAAAAAAAAAAAAAATACTGTTAAGTTGAATTGAAAGCTGTTTCTCTCCTAGAGGGTCACTCTAGGGTCACTGAAGCTGTATTTCAGTTCTGGTTTTAACAAGATTATTTTAATCCAATTGTACTATAAAATTGTCTGTGTTTAATATGCAGTGATGTATCACTGGACTGTGACCCTCCCCCTACCTTCCCTTTCTCATGTAAGTAGTCTCTGTGGGATCAGTAAGGAATGACCCCTGTTGCTTCAGACAATAACTCTCATTTTTTTCTCTAGGAGCATCTTTCATCCTAATGTTGCAGCCTCCTAGCATAAATTGAAGGGAAAAAAGTGAAGTGGGCAACCTGAAGTGTCAAGATCCTGCCCTGTTAGTTCCTTAGAGCACTAGATGTTTAGTCTTAGGTTTAGTCTTGTGTGAGGAAAAGAGTTTGTCTGCTTGGTGGCTTGAGGGTAGAGGTGCTGGAAGCTGCATGAAAAGCCAGGCTGTGAATTTGGTTTCACATCTGTCCATCCTCCCTTTGTATTTGGAGATTTTAGTGTAAGAAGGATGCCATGGTCCCAGGTAGGATTGGATATTGGAACCAGGACAGCATGGAATTCATAGGAGAGTTGAAAAATGACCTGTTAAAGTAGGCTTCTAGAGTCTCTCATATTATTTCATGGAAGAGTTGAAAGCTGAGTTACATAGTGTGATGAACAGAGCACCACTTTAAAACAAAAACAAACCCCAAAACAAGAACAAGCAGCACAATGGACAGAGGAACAGAGGCAGAGCAGTGCCTGTGGGTGCTGTACCTGTCCATTTAGACCCTCTCCCTCATCCCAGTGCTGGAGAAGGTGCCCAGGGAGCTGCAGAAGCAGGAGCAGAGACTCTCTAGCACTCGCAGTGATTGCACCTACATAACCCACAGCTCCACTCTCCAGCTGGAATGGGATGCACTGAACTCATCTGGGCCTCTCGCCATATTTCACAGTGATTCATTTTGCTCAGCAGCAGCTTCTCTGCTGCTGCTGCTGCCCCCACTTCTTTCATCTTTCTCCATTTGGTCCAGCAGTGGGGGTGAATTTTCCTGCTAGGATTTAAATTGTTGCTTAAAATGAGGGGGTTTTGTCTCTCTAAGTAAAGCAAGCTCAGATTTCCTTTTATTTTCTGTATTTTTAACCTGCTGCATTGTGCTGCTTTGTAACTACTGCTAATAATTGCTGTTTATTTTCCTTTGAATCCCCTTCCTGCATCATGTGCACACACTTCCAGGAGGTTTGGTCCAAAATGCCAGCATCTCTGGCATGTGCTTATTTTATTTTTAGAACAAAGAACGATGAAAGATTTGCTTTGTGGTGAGACTTTCTACAAGGAATTACATGGACGTTGCAAACTGAGGTCACAAAAAATAATCATCTTTAGAACATACTGTTAAAACAAATGAGTCTTTTTTTGTCCACCCACCCATTCCCTCTTTCCCGTGACACCTGTATGATGTCTGCTCAGTCACTGTGAAGGAGGTTAATCACCTTATCATTAAACATAATTGTTCTCTTTGCAAAAGGAACCACTGTAGGTTTATGCCAGCCTTGCAACCCCAGTGTACTAACCCCAGTGCACACGTGGTGCTGCACTTGGCTTTCCTTTCTTTCTCAAAACACAGCAATAACTCATCCCTCAGCCCCTCAGTTCCTTTGTGTATTATCAGGGGAGTGAGCCTCTGTGGTTTAGGTACAGCCAGAATGCTCAAACTCTGCATCTCAGTTTATTGCATGGGAGAAAAGCAGGGGCTCAGTATTCTGTACTATAAAGTAGGTTGGTTTAAAAAGAAAAAAAGAAGAGGGGAAGAAGCTAAGCAAGACAGCAATATAATCCCACAAATAATTCAAGAGACTGTTTTAAGCCTTTAGGTGTAAATCCTCATGGTGCAGCAGTTGAAGAAGGGAGAAGTAAAAAAGGGTTTTTTCATTGGTAAGGTCTCTGATTCTCTTTTGCTGGTGTTTGTGAGAGATCTAGGAACAGGTGAGAGATCTCAATTCCTTTTTGCTGCACATTAAAAATCAGCCATTTCTGGCACCCTGGGAGAATGAGAAGCCAAGAGTTGACTGTAAGATCAAAGTGGTCTTTGAGAGCAATGATTCCAAGGATCATTGTAAGACTGGATTTGGCAGAAGGTTGGTAAAATTTATCAGATGAAGTCTAACCTGTATAAAATCTGTTCCTTAAAAAGCCTCAATTTAATTACCCATTTTAAAATACAGAAAGAGACATGGGTAGTACCAAGATTCGCTGAGAATATCCTTGTGGAGGTGGAATCTTTGTTCTGGTCTGAAATTTCCCTAACACCCTACTTTAAAGAAGCACTGTAATTGCAACTATTGTTTTATATATGGCTACTTCATCTCAATGTGAGGATGGGGAAATAATTAAATATAAAAAGGAAGAAACAAACAGTAATTGCAGAGGAGGGACTGTAAAATGTAAAGGAAAAAATTCTTAGAGCTACCTGCAGTTCTTTCACATTGTGCATCTATGAAGATTCCCTGAACCTAATTCCAGTTAATGGTATTGACTTGATATTGCAAATCACACTCTGTTGATGAGCAAGACGAGGTCTCATATTTAGCTGGAGCTGAAATAACACACATGGGTGAGTCCCTCTGGGCTGGGAAGCCAGCTCATACACAGAGAGAGGGGCTAAATAATCTGAGAAGTCTTCTCCCCTAAGGTGATCTGTAGGTTAACAGAAGAAAAAATAAGATCTCCCACAGCTCACTTCAAAGTACTCTTTCACCTTCTTTTAAAGACGTCTTATGTTTGAGTAACTGTCATATCCAAGTAGGGAAATTGTGGTTTATTTCCTCAGTAAAGGACCACTTCAGTCCAGTAACTGATTCATTTAGAAAGTCACACCAGAACTCTTAGAATTCAAAAAAGGAGCAATAATCAAATTACACAGAAAAACAGTGGCATGTGCTCTGATCCTCCTCTTTGTGCAGGCTGCAAACAGGAGGCTGCTTCTCACTTTGGCTCAACTAGTGTAGGTCTGGAGGGATGCTGTTAACAACTTTGAAATTTCATCAGTAATTGCTATACAGATTGATCCACTATCTATTCATAACTCTGCAAGCATTAGGGATTAACCTGGATATTGTATCAACCTATACAAGCATGGCACAAACAATGGCATCAAAGAGATATTGTAATGAGATCCTTGGAAGCTCGTGTTCAGAAGGAAGGCGTTATGCAGTGTAACTCAAATATATCTGCAGCAGTTTCATCAGGCTTGCAAACCATCCTTTCAGGGAAATTCTGGAATTATTCCATGTATTCTTTCAGTTGCCTGCATATGTCCATGTAATTCAGCACTTCACTGCTGCGTTGCGTGTGCTGCCAGTCTCTGCACTAAACTGCAGAATATTATTTTGCAATTTTTGCTGACTTGCTGCCCAGATACTCAGCTCTGGTAAGGTCGGGGATTTAATGTGTTTTGGGGCCTTACAACACAGAATTGCAAAGCTGAGCCAGCAGTGGATAAATGAACGTGTCGTGTGTGTGTGTGCATTTCAGAACCTTCGGCCCCAGGAGAGCCGGACAGTGTTCAGTGGCTCCGTCAGCATCCCGTCGATCACGAAATCCCGCACGGAGCCGGGACGATCCATGAGCGCAAGCAGCGGGTTAGCAGCACGTAAGGAAACAGAGCTGTGTTGCTTTGGGGTCTGGGCACAAGTGTTTCAGGGAAAGGGCTGCCTGCATTGCTGCTGAGGGCCAGCAGAGTATTTTAGTCTTGCTTTCAAAGGAGCATGTGAATAAGCAGGTGGTGCTTTTGAGAGTCTCACATTTGTAATTTGTCAATTTTTTGAAATTGATGTTAGAATTCAAATTACGTTATTAGCCCTGGGGCTGCTTTGCTCTTGCTCGAGTGTTTTAAATCAGTTGTTCACAAGCTCCATGGTTATTAATTTTGTTGCTAAGGTATGTATAGCTCTTGATGCCTCTCTTGTCACTGGTGCAAAGATAAAGCAGTACAGAACTGGCTGCTGGAACAGAAGAGTGGCATTGGATTGAAAGAGGCCGCTGGAATTAGGCAGCCACCACAGCTGTTTCTATGACTGCCACCTTTGTCAGGAACAGCGACAGTAAAGTGTTCTTTTGCTGACATGCCAAGGGAGAGACTGGACAATCCACAAGAACTGCAGCAGACAAGATAAAAGCCCACACAGCCTGCAAGCCATCAGCTTAAGACCTTGGGGCATGCTGCAGGAAAGCAGACCTAGCCAGAGAAACAGCTAAACAAGTTCCCAATGTGTTGAGTGGGGTCTGTAACACAGTTTAATTCCTCTGTTGTAGGGTCGTCTGCACAGAACGGCAGCGCTTTGCGGAGGGAATTCTCGGGAGGGAGCTACGGAGCAAAGCGCCAGCCCATGGCATCGCCCTCAGATGGGTCCCTGTCCTCTGGGGGCCTGGACCAAGGCAGCGATGCACCCACAAGGGACTACGAGCGAGAGGTGAGTGCCCGCAGAAGGAGGAGAAACCTTGAGGGTGTTGATTGAGATGAGGCAGTTTGGTGCTCTCATGGGGTTGGCTACAAGTTTGGGAGTTGTTGACAGTGGACAGATGGATTTTCTGTATTTTAAGCTACAAAAGACTTTGGTCAAAGTGTCAACTCTAGTCCTGGTATTTAAGATGCAGAGAAAGCTCTCTGTATTCCTTACCTGGAGATGTGTGGGTAACGAGGCTCATCCAGATACTGGCCCAGCAGAGTAACAGCTTGATAGTGACAGATCACAGCTTGAGGTGCTGATATTCCTTTTGAACTTCATGTGCAAAGATTTATAAGCTATATTAGCAACCATGTCACAGGAGACATTTTGTACTCAGAAGTTAACAAGGTAATTTAGGAATTAATAATTTCATTTAGATCAGGGACTGGATTTAATAATTTCTCTTCTGTGCAGTCTAGACCATCATTATAATAGGACTGAAATCCTGCCCAGTGCTAAACTCAGTCGCTCCAGCCAAGAATGTTTTATGTGGGAGGGTTCAGTCTGAAGCTGGCTTGCAAAACTTCCCCGACCCATTTTCTGACCGAGGAGTATGAAAGTGAGAGATCACACAGGCTTTTTCATGGTACTTGAATATATCCTGCCAGTGGAAGCTGAAATTTGGGCAGCTGTCAGCCCAAATTCGAGCTCAGAGTTGCATTCTGCTGTACTCCAGAAGATGCAAGTAACTCAATAGGATGTTTGAATTGATACCCTGGGTCTGACATAGAAAAGGGAGCTGTAATGAAGCCACTAAGTTTTCCCATTTTAGTGCAAGAGCATCTCAGTCATAATCTGTGAAAAGGCAGGAGCTGTTGTAGCTTCACAGGCAACCTGAAGCTGCACACACTGCTGGCCAAGCAGCCCTTGGTAACACACAGATTGCCAGAATTCCACTGGTGCTGTGTCCTTATATCCTTATGTCAGTATCACTTATGCTTGCTGAAAGCAGAGTGACCTGACCACTTAATCTCGGCTCTCCTTGGAAACTGTGAGCAAAAAAGATCCCTCAGTATTTTTGGACACAAGCAAAATCTGCACAGGCCTTTGAATCCAGCTACTGTTGCTGAGATACTCTCAGTTACTCCCAAACTTGCTATCCTGTTACTTACTGGTGTTCTTATGTGTCTCTGGGCTGCAGGACTCTGACTCTCCAAGACACTCGACGGCATCAAACAGCTCCAACCTCAGCAGCCCTCCCAGCCCAGTTTCTCCTCACAAGACCAAGAGCCTCTCCCTGGAGAGCTCTGACCACGTGAGTTGGGACTCATGAACTGCTTCAGCATTCAGATTTGGCATCACATCAGCTTGCTGTCCCCATGGCTGTCCCCTTCACTTGCTCCAGTTCTCACCTTCATCCTCCTAACCCTCCCCATTCCCTGTCTGAAAAGGATCTGGGAGTGGGGTCCAGAGGAGGGTAAAAGCTGGTTGCCGTCAGCACCGTTCGGCATTGCCTCACCTCCCCAGATCTGACAGCAGCAAATGAGCAAAGCTAGGGTGTTGGTAAATTTCAGATGCTGTAGATTTGTATTAGTATTGGTTTCATTTTTGTGGTTACAGCTGCTTCATTTTTAAAGACATATTTATCCCACTCCCCTTCCACTTCCCAAAAGGTAGCGTAAGTAGACCAGACCAGTATCAACAAGAGAAAATTCAGAGGGATTTTTTTTTCATACAATAGCTCATTGTACTGTACAAAAGTAGCACAGAGACCCCTTCCCCTCCATGGGGAATGATCAGTATGTCAGAGGCACATAAAAGCTTTCAGCCACCACGTTTGAATGTCAATCTGATTGTCGCCAGCAAATCCTTATTGATTAAAATGATGCATATTTTACTACAGTACAGAGTTTAAATAAATACGCAGATGTTAGAGTAAAATACGTATGTATATATTCAAAGAAAAAAAGCATTGTGTATGCAGCAGAAGATGGATGCTTATTTAAGAGAGCCTTTAATTTAAGATTTGTGTTGTCCCTGTTTTCATGCTCGGTGATTTACAGACTCGGAGGCCTGGCTAAAACCTCCTGCAGGACAGAGATTCCGTGTGCGCAGCGCTCGCTGCACTGCCGGGACAGCCCCTGCAGTGCTCTCACAACACTTCTCTCCTTGTGGCCGTAGCAGAACTGAAACTGTAATTCCTACTTTCCTCGTAGTCCCCATCCTTTTGAATAACAATTGGCAGCAAGGCCCTGTCCCAACAGCCACAGGCACTGGTCAGTCCAGCGGCTGCCCTGTTTCCATGGGTGCCACCTGTGAGCTAGAGCCTTGCAGCAGCTCTAGGAGAGGTCCTTCAGGCAGCAAGGGGGTTCAGTGCAGCTGGATTCAGCAGGAAAACTGTTTCCCTGGGTCAGCCTTTGAGCAGTTTTAACTTAGAAGGGAGCAGTCTCCCGCATCTCTTTGACCATTCCTAAGCAGCAAACTCTTACCGTCATTACCAAATACTGGTTGCTAATACACATCAGCCAAACGAGTGCCCTTAGCCCAAAGCTGGCCCTGGCTGGCTTTGCTGTCACTGTAGCAACAAAGAATCTTGAAGACTGACCTCACACTGTTCACACTGTGGTAGTCAAAGATGCCTGGTGACCCACAACTGCTGCACTGGCAAGGTTGGTTTTCCTCTGCCCCCTGTCTGTGCTGTGCGTTTGTGCAGTTGTTTCCATGTGCTCACCTGTTTGGTTCCAAAAGCAGGGCAGGTTGGAGGGCAGGAAGTATTGCAGTGGAAGGCAGAGCTTGCTGAAGTTGGAAAAATAAATAAAAAGCTGAAATTGTCACCCATTCGACAGAATAGATGAAAAAGTGATACACAGATACGTGGTAAGAGGAAGATGTCTCTTCTCTTTAGTTGGCAAGGCAGATTGTGCTGTTCATTCAGGATGAGCCTCTCTTCCCAGTAATATTGTTGCTGACTTCATTCTGTGACCATACTCAAACACATAAGGGCTTTTTGTACTTAGAATATTTGGGTTTGTGGGCTGCAGAAACTTGTTAGGGCTCTCATGAAACCATTCTGTATTCCTGCAGTCAGCAGTTATTGTAGAGTTTCACCCACATAGAGGTGTTTGGAGTTTTGCAGTTTCTGTCTTCCCTAATAGAAGTTGTAGGTAAGTTTAAACCATGTACAGTAATTTCCAGATATGATCTAAATGTGACATAGGGAACAAGACACAGATCATCTAATCCATTTAATCATGCTGGGTCTCCTAGGTAAGATTTCTCTTTCACTCTGAATCAAGAGGCTTATCCAAGTTTAAGCTCAGTGTTATTTTGGGACAGGAATTCAAGAAATTATTGTAGAAACCATCACATCAAAAGCCTGTCTCTCCTGTTTGAGTATTTCAGAGTAGCAAGCTGGTTGTGTTGTTTGTTTTCACTTCAAACCTACGACTTTTGCAAGCCTGGCACTTGAAATTAAAAGCTTTAGCAAACAGCAAAGCATCAGAAAGTAATTCCTCCCAGAAAAGTTTCTGTATTTCTGAGGGACAGATAGGCAGGTTAGTAGCATAATGGAAATTTCACATCAGCTTCTTTTTAAAGGCTGCATATTGCTTCAAGTATAGTCACTGCTTTTTCCCCACAATTCCCTTGTTTTGGTGAAGCATGTCCACACACTTTTCAAAGCCTTTGCAGACTAGTTTTGTATTTACTGTATGTTGTATTTAAATAATAATCTTATTTTGATGTTGAGAGACGGCATTTAAACAGTAGTCATTAAAGACAGAGCAGCCTGCATGGCAGTCCCCTGAGAGAGGGTCACAGTATCATTTGCCATGGACTTTTTTTTTCCACAGTTGTGCTAAAGCTCTATCTGAAAATGGAACCCAAAGAGCCACCACACAGCAAACAATCAAATGGAGTAAACCCCTATGTTTACTCTGTTCCAGTGCCTGCAATCTGTTGATACCAAGCCCTGGCATTTTCAGACAGAGCATAGGTCAGCTGTGTTACAACACTAAGCTCAGAGGATGAGAGCTCCACAGGCCCACACTGTTTGTACACTACAATGTCCAAGCCTCAGCAGTCTTCTCTAGGATTTATTTAATCATTAGTTTTTTTTATACATGTCTGTTCTGAAGAGAAACAGCAACTGTTCTATCAGTTGAAAAGCAAATGACCACATCACTTGCCTGAAAAGAGACAAATTGTCCTAGGACTTAAATAGTTATATATATTTGGAGACCATTTGGTTACAGACTCAATTTGAAACAACACTCATTTCTTTTTGTTGGTATGCATACTGCAGCTGAGCTTTCTAAAGACTCACTGGGCTAGGAAAAGTAACTTGGTCATTTGAACTGTAAGACTCGTGGCTGGTATCTCCAAGGCAGTTGTCTCCTGAGGTTTGATGTTTGCTCCTTTGCACTGTAGCACTGCTTCAACTTCACCGGTTGAGGGCTGCATTTTGTTCTGGGAGCTTAAAATCCCCCCCTGAATTCCTGACTGTGGCACATGTTCTCTGTACACAGGATGTGTATCTAGCTGGTTTTTTTCCTTTTGGCTGAGACTGAAGGTGTTTGTTTGCATTTTTGACAGTGCTTGAACAGATGGGTTGTTGGGGTTTTGCCTTTTTTTTTTTTTCTCTCTTTTGATGGCAACAAGGATCTGAACAGATTCAGGCAGCTACTAAGGATTCCAGGTTATAGTATGGAATAGGTTCAGTAAAATAGTTTTCCCCTGCACGTGTGCACACACAGGTATGTGGCTTCCTCCCACATTTCATAAACCCAAAAGCAGGGTTACAGTACTCTCTTCTCTCTTGCCTTTGGCCTGTAGAAGACAGCTGGTGGTTTCAAAAACAAACATTCCTGAAACTGTGGTGAAGTAGTTGCTTCTTTTCCCCTCCATTAATTGCTGTGGCTTGTTATGAATGTGCATTTTGCCCACTTAAATGAGTTTCAAAACTGAGTCAGGAATGTTCTCTCTTTGATTTGATTCTGAAAAGTTACAACCCAGGTGTGTTATTCTCAGGTATATGGCAGAGGGAAGTTAAGGGTCTTGCCATACCAAAAAAGTCCAAAAACCATAGTTTATTTATAGAAATGTAGTTTAATTGCACCTAACTGGTCCACAGTGTGTCAGCCTTTCCAAACAGAACAGTTGGATTATTAACACAGAAACAGATTCTGGCCCTGTGTTGTATTGCATGGCCAGACCCTGAATGACAGGAAAAACATGCTTTTGGGTGGAAAAAAGGTTTCTTTCCCATTTTATGAATGCTGTTTAATTTTAAATTAATGCATTAAGGGTAAAATTGACTGCAGTGCAAGTACCCACAGCTCCTGAGCCTTAGTCTGAGAATCAAAGTGGCACATAGCAATTCCTGCTGTGGGTTCTTTTGTTAGTATGAATCCATTCCATGGAGGAAATGGGACAATTTTTCTGCACTAACACAAAGTGTGCCCTTCTGTGCACTTGGTGTTCACAGTTTATTTGATAAATACCCTCAGAAGCCGCTCTGCTGCAGGCTTTCCAGTCTGAATTCCAACTCCTCTCATTCCAGCCGCAGCTCAGTACAACCTATTTTCATTCTCCATTTAAAACAGTCACTTCTACAGGGAAGAAATCCACAAACAAACCAGTGTTGGTATACCTGCCTTTTTATGTATGACAGTTTCATATCATTTATTTTTAAAATATGTTTTCTAGGTTTTTCATTGTAATATTATTGTACAGTTTTGCATGGCATAGATGTAATCACTTTTTTGTTTTAGAGTATAAAAGCTGACAAGTGTGCGTGTGGGGGAAAGATTCCGCTTTTTGCCTCTTCTCACTCTTTTGTTTAATGCCCTCAGTGTTGTAGGGGACATTGTAAGAGATTCTCTGCTACAGAACAATGATGTAGATTCTTTTGCACAGAAATATTTAAGGTGGAACAGTCAACAATGTAAAAATGACTTACCACCAATATTTTATGTTGGTAACACACTTAATATTAACCTACTTTGATGTACTGCAATAAAACAGGGAACTGTTAGAAATGCAGATGTTCTGTCTTTTTTTCCCACCTCCCCACATTAAGCTTTGAGGAGGAAATGGAAAGGAGAATGATGGTGCTCTTGAAGATACAACACACTGGTTCTAACACCTCTGCCCAAGTGCACAGTGGGAAGGAGTATGTGAGAAAATCTATTTCCATTTAAGAGCTTTCAGAAAATAACCAGATCCTTTTGAAAGTACAAAGTCAGAGTCACTGGATACTTTGCTGTATTGAACTACAGTTTTCCTGACCTTTTTCTTAGGTCATCTGTGCTGTGGTGACCTAAGAAAGAGGTAGTTATGTAGTTGTAGTCAGTGTTTTTAGTGTTCCTCCTTCATTTATAGTTACACATCAAATGTTTCAGCTGTCCTAGTGTTAGAGGCCAGATTGTTATTCTGAGCTACCAACATTACATTGATCTTCATGCACTTTTAAGTGACCAGCCATTGATCTAAATGCACCTCTCGGCATATCTGTGAAGTTTTGCGTGTGCCCTGACCCCTTCCTGACATCCACCCATTCCTCACAAATCAGCCTGGAATCTTCCCCCTACCAGAGAATGTTGGTACATCTTCCTCTTCATTCATTCCTTGGTTGGTGTAATGTTGGAAATGGCCTCATTGGGCCTGAGGAAGTTTAGATTAGATATTGAGAAAAATTTCTTCACAGGAAGGCACGTGAAATATGGGAACAGGCTGCCCAGGGAAGTGGTGGAGTCACCATCCCTGGAAGTGTTCAAAGCATGTGTGGATATGGCACTTAAGGACATGGTTTACTGGTGAACAAAGTGGTGCTGGGCTCAGAGTTGGTGCTGATGATCTCAAGAGGTCTTTTCTAAGCTGAGTGCTTTTGGGGTAAGTGCTGGCTTTGCCACCTGCTTCGGTCACCCTCCTGCAGCAGGAATACAGGACTGGGCTGTTATCCTACACTGCCAGCAGTGCCAGCCTGGGCATTCTTCCATCACCAAAGCAATCCACACCAGGAACAGGCACCATGATTCCCACTTCTTCCAAGGCCCTAGGCTGCCTTACTCCTGTCCCTCTCTTTCAGTTAAAATGTTTACTTTCTCAGCCCTTCAGTTCATGTGGATTTAAGCCCATGGCTCATCCCATTGAGGCACCTGCTGTAGCTCTGGGACATACCTTGGTTCCTGTGCTGTGCTTTTTCAATCAGTGCTTTATTTCTCATTTCCCAGGGGTCCAGTTGCACACCACAGCTGTAAAGGTCTTGGGAAATGGGCCTTGTAGTGTCAGGGATTTGGACATTAGAAAAGCAGAAACTGAACTGCATGTTCACCTCCTGTTCAGCTCCTCAGCATTCATTTTCTGTTTTGATGCAGCAGCCAGGCTGACTAAAGAAAGAAGGTAGGAAAATCACTGCTACCAGAGGTAGCCTGAATCTTGACCCTTTAGAATGGAAAATCCCTGTTATTAGAGAGGCAGCTTTAATGCCCAGCTTGCCCTGTGCAAAGGAGAAATGTTTTCACAAGAGGTTTTTCTAGACCATAGAAGCTTCCTGCAGCATAGAAACAGTTATATCTTCAACCCTGCAAGTGTAGTTCAAGCAAATGCAGTGGCTGGCACAGACCAAGTGTTCCTGCTCACTGTACAATGTCACAACTTCCCTGATTTGAAGCCAGAGTTTCTAGCTCACATTTTCTACAGGGCTGTTCCTCTGACATGCAATTCTTCCTGTCACAAGTCTCCATGGACAAAGCTGCAGCCATTATTAATGCTTTCAGAGCATACACAAAAGGCCAGGAGAATTAGAGACTGAGAGCTCTAATTAGCTCTCCTAATAAAGCAACATCTCAGCTTCTGCAAGTTGCTACCCTCTTGCAAATGCAAAATAACTCCACTGTTTAGCTGGATGTCACTTCTAAACACTCTCAGGAAGGTGAATGTTTGCCAGGAGTCGAACACTTACCCCAGCATGGTATACACAAGATCTGGGCTCACATGAGCAAGTACTTACTGGAAAAGTGAATTGTAATGCTCCAAGCTTACTCTGCTGCCTTTGCAAGTTCTCTGAACATGCTGGCCTTGACTCTTCAGTTTCAGAAAATGTGAAGCTCACCTAAGCTAATTTACTTGTCAGCTTTTTATACTTTGTTTTTTAAACTCTGACATAAGCCTTTAACAGCTCAAACAACACTGCCATTTTTACAGCTGCAAGGTCTAGATCCAAAGGAGAAAAACTAAACAGTGTCTATCAGAACTCAAAACAAGGAAAGTTACTGTAACTTTGTACACTGATAAACTGCTTGATGGAAAAAACTATTGCTTCACTGAACAGCAGAGTTAACTCTTCTCAAAAGATTAAGGATAATCTGACTGGTATTTTGAATTAAACTGCACTGCATCTTGTTCAACAAGGTCTTAAATGAAGTGGCTTATATGTTTATGGCTTTGGAATAAAGATAATACCATAACCTGCTTTCCTGTTTCTCAGAGGTCCCTCCTGAAGAGAGACCATTTATTCACTTACCTGATCTTTCTCTCTGAGGTGTCAGCTGTCAGGATTTCACACATGCTGAAGTGTAAGACCAGACATCTGGGCATCCCTGGGCTCTGTTACCCCAGTAGGATGAGCTGAGCCTGCTGGTAAATGAATACCTGGCACTTGCCAGACAAGGGCACCTGCCTTATAAGCACCAGGTAAGCCTCAACTCCAACAGCCTTTCCTTCACAAGTGGAGGAAAGGCAAAGACTTGCTTTCAGGAGACTGCTAACAGAGTGATTACAACAAAGATTAAAAAGCAAGCAGATTACCAGGGATTTTCATGGCATAAACAGCCACAGGTGGATGGCCAGCCAAGGTTAGTAGCCATTCCTTGAGCACACAACTGCAACAAGAGGAGACCTGGGAGCTGCTGCTTCTGCTCAGCTGCTGTTTATCCCCCAGAACAAGACACTGCTTCCTTGAGCATCCATTCCCACGCCACATGACACAGCCACAGGCAGCAGGCCCTCTGCACAAGCACTTGTTTATTGACATCAGGACGTCATACAGGTATAGGCTTTGTACAAAAACCTACAAAAGTCAATTTCCTAGCTCCACTCCAGGAGTTTAAAACTGTGCGTCTGGTTTGAACTGTGTGACATTTCAACTGGAGCTGCTCACCAGAGGCAGGACATTTGTCTGCCTTGCTGCAAGTTCTGCCTTACAGGGAAACACACAGAGGAGGGTCTTGGTCAGGAGTGCAGCAAGCAGTCAGAGTTGTAGCTTATCTAACTCACCCTCAGGAAAGCTGACACCTATGAGACAGTGCAGAATCCCACTATTAGTGCTCAGGTATAGCTCTGCTGATTACATGTTTCACTCCCGGAACTGAGATGAGCTGTGAGTGTGTATGTGTGTGTATTTAAAAGAGACTGGTACTCACTTCTCAGACTTTAAAAATATTTCCTATGTTTAGCTTGCAAGCCAAAAAGAGGCAGAAAGCACAAAACTTCTACTTACACACACGCCCCTTGCATTAAATCAATGTCAGTAGAAGCCAGGAGGGTCCTCAGACTGCCACCACTTGACTTAGAAAAATGTGGGGGAGGTGCTGAATGTGTCTGTGGTAGGAAACACCTTGGTATTTCAATCTATAAATTCACAGTATGAAAACTACTTGAATTCCACCTCAGCTTGAAAGAGGGAAGGTTTTTAAAAAACAATTTGTGGACAATTACAAATAGGCTTCAATATTAAATTCTGCTCTCATCCTCCTTCCCCTAACTGTTATAAAACCCTTGCAATATGCAGCCACCATCATAGTGTTACAAATGCATTCAAGGTAGTCAGCTGGTGCCTTGAAGCAGCACAGAAGCACTCAGAGTTTCCTGCAAGCTGTGGGCTGTGCTGGCAGTCGAGGTAGGACAGACACAGCAGGAAAGGGCAGCTTTGTCCTCGTGGAATGCACACTTGGCTTCCAAGGGCACGGGGCTGCTGCATCTCAAGAGGATGGAGAGCTGGGGGAGCAACGCAGGGGAGGCTTAGAACGCTCTCTGCAAGGCTCAGCCGAACCGGGCCCTTAGAACAAAACAAGTTCATTCTTACTACTCCTCTGGCTTCTTGCCCCTACTGCTCCAGTATTTGCTATATGCCTCTTGGAACATGTTTTTGCAGGGAATTTTGGCCTTCAGTTTAGTGCAGATCAGGAAAGAACCGCCCATCTTCCGATGAAGAGAGTAGGTCTCCTCTGGTGGGGGGACAAGCCGATGCTTCAGCATGATTGGGATTAAACCATGGATCTTTTCAGTGGTGCTTTGCTTGCCAAAGTCAAAAGGCTCCTTAGATGCAAAAGCCTCTCCCAGGATGAGGACAGCGTTTAAGTGGGCATCTTCCATTTCCTGCCCAAAAGAAAAGAGGGATAAGTAACACCACTAGCCATGACAACCACCAAGAAGAAAAAGAAATGCTAGTGCTTAGATCAGCAGCTTAGGAGAAATAGCCCTGTCCACAACAAAAGGAACCTCCAGCCCCCAGCAAGACTGAGGAACATTTAGTTCATAGAGTTTTGAGCAACTAAAGAAGACCTTCTTCCCAGTCATGGAACTTCAGGAATTGTCATCACCTGCAGGGTCTTGCAGGGGGAGAGAAAGAAGGACAGTGGTTTTGAGGCTAGCTGTATCCTCATTACTTTTCCTGCTCCCAAAAAGGAGAACAAAAGCCAGAACCTTTTTCACTCTCCTCCCTCAAAAGGGCTTTTGAACTGATGCTTTTACCACATGAAATCTGGGGAAGTTCAGAGACCTGCAACCTCCTTATCTCTGGCCAACATCAGAATCAGACCCTTCTGCTCCATACCTTGATTTCATAGCCGGTGAGGAATTTCATTTCAATGGACTTCTTCAGTACTCTCTCTCTGTCCATGTCAGCAGCTGCCTTGATTACCTGAGCAGGAAGAATACTTTCAGGAGAGCCAAGAGATGACTGAACAACATTTTGAGCCCAGGACTGCTGCACAGACCACAGGAGCACACATCAACACCACCCACCTGCTTACTCCCTTGCCTCTGCCCTCTCTTCAGGGGCCTGCATGCTGCACAGGTTAAGAGCTACTGGCTAAAAGATCCAGCTCTTCCCAACAGGGCTACACATGGCCCAGAGAATATAAGGGACAGCAAAAAAACCTAGTCAGCCCCTCCCCTAAAAGAATAAAGCCAACTGTGAGCAGCTTTAGGTGGCAGCTGCTGGCCCTCAGTTACCATGTGCAGAACATGGTGATCAAACGGAAGCACAGTTGACTTCATGTCAATTTATCTATCTGTGGAAAAGCTAGAAATCTCAGGAAAAGATGGGGAACAAGCAATTCTTGCATATTCTCATACAGAAGTCACAGAATTGTGTGCTCTGATACACCCTGTTGTCCAAGCTCCCCAGCAAGCATCACTGCAGTTCACTTTTGTGAACATCCCAACTCAGAGAGCCAGCAGCTTGCAGCACATGTGCAGACAGCCATAGCAAGGGTTCAAACAGAAACCAAGATCGCTCTCTTGTGTCCAGCCCTGCTTCCCTCTACACCCAAAGTGTATTTGAGTACAAAGTGATAACAGCTAAGAGATAAGAGTATTTGCAAAATCAAGTGCAGCTCTCTAGGACACAGTGCAAGTCCTCACCTCTATGTAGACATCTGTGAACTTCTCATCAAACCCTCGCGTTGCTCCAAAGTCCAGCAGGGCCACCTGGAAATGGACAAAGCTGTCTGTATTAGAGCCAATCATTCTGGTAGAACCTGGTCTTAAGAATGCTCCTGATTCCTACAGGAAGCTCGGTTGGCTTTCCCAGCTCTCCTGTGCATCCCAACTGCCCCTAAATCCTTTAATTCCCCATCTGCAGCCCCAACAGCTGCACCAGTACAGAGCTGAGGAGGAATGGCCCATGCCCAGTGCCCACACTGCCACACCTTCTCTGCTGACAGCTCCACTCAGGCTTCATGTGCAGGGATAGAGCAGCACTGAACCTTTTCCCAGCACTTTGCAGCACAGATCACAGGAATAAAAAGCAGTTCCATCTGCCCTACAGAGCACAAACAAGCAGCCAAACCAATGAGCAGGAATTGCTACCCTTATCTTCAGTACAGCACAAGAGCATTTAATGGAAGAGTCTTGGGCTCAGGTGTGTCCTGGTAGAGCACTGCCAGCTGCAGCTCTCCACTGACCACCTCAAAACAAATCCTGAGGCTAAGGAAGTGGCTGTGACTGATCAAGGGCCAGGGTTACAGCAGCCCTGCTTTCCTGTGGAGCCCTAGTGAGGGCAAGTGGCAAAGGGAGGTTTCCCTGTGCTATCTGCCCATGCCTCAAAGACAGGAATTGAGAAATTGAGAGAATCACAGTAAGGGCTCATTAAACTCTCAGAGTGAGGAATAATCAAAAGCTGGTGAAAACCAATGTTTGTATAGGCAGAACAGTGGCTGCTCAGGCTTACCTTGTGCAGCTGTGGGTCATAGAAGAAGTTTGACCAGTTGGGGTCAGTCTGCATGTACCGGAACTCAAACAGCTCCCGCAGACACAGCACCAGGATGTTGTGACAGATCTTGAAAAACAGACACAAGGAACAAGTCAGGAGGGCAGCAAGCTCTACTCACACCCATAACTTAGAGCAGGCATCAGCAAACAGGGAACACATCACCACACCAGCAGCAACCATCTGCTCTAAGCTGCCAAACTCCTGCAGAGCTGAAGCAACTCCCAGCTCACACCTGCCACGGGACATCCTTAGCAGATGGCACACATGTTCCAGTGCTCATTCAACTGCATTCTGGTCCTGCCTTTTAACTTTCCAGCATTGACTACACACTGGGTGGCTGCAAGAATGGGAATCTTGCTGATACACAGACCCACCATGCACTGCTGCTGTGGGCTCAGCACAGACCCAGCTTGAGACAGAAGCAGCAGAGCCACACCTTGGGACCAACAGGCACAGAGAAACAAGAGTAGCCCTGAACACCCCCTCGCCCCCCCCCCACTTAATTACATACTCCAGCAAAGCTTTTCTGTGAGAATTACTAAGCTGGAGCCTGGTCAGCAAAACTGCCAGCCTCGTTCAGCCCCTCTCCAGCTTCTGCAAAGCTGAGTGAAACATCATATCCAAGGTGGAAGGAAGAGAGCACCAAATGCACGCCCAACCCTGCTACAAGACATGGCCATTTGGATGAGAAGGCAGAGGGTCAGCCAGGCCTGTGGCTTACAGGAAAGAAGGCCTGCTCCTGCAGCAGCAGCCCTGCTCACAGCCTTTTAAAATGAGTCTTGGTGATAGAGCACCTCATTGCTGGGGACAGTCCCTAAGAATAGGCAGCCAGCTCTGGCATAGCTTTAGATTTAATGTGACACTGAGATGTGCTTATCTAGAGGAACTCTGCCCTCTTCCCCACTGACCTGCTAACAGCTGACAGCTCACACCAAGAAGCACACACACATCCAAATACCAGGACAATTATTTCTGCTGCTAGTACAGCTGCTTGTCCCACCACAGCACTCCAATCCCTGGCTATATTCAGCGCTAACACCCACCTATCCCCACATCCCTGCTCTTGTTTACTGACAGGTACTTTTCCAGCAGCCCTGTGCAGCACAGGTCAGTCCCACAAGAATGACACCCAACTGCTTGCACTGGGATGATTCTGCAATCCTGCCCAGGAGAGCAGCTGCATAAGATGCCTTTTCCCTTGCTGACAGTCCCTCCCAAACTTAAGGTCATCAGAAATGGCATCACCCAGAAAGACTACCTCCCCTTCAGCTGCCCTTGCCATTCACCCCCTCCACCCCCTCCCTGCTGAATGCTGGTGCCTACAAGGCCCAAAGAAGCCAGGAGAAACTCCAGTGTCACTGCCACCTTCCCTACAAAGGTCTTCCTAGAGGGTCCAGACAGTCCCTGACTCCAACCCTGCTCAGGGTTTGCTGTGCCACAAAGCATCCCCCAGTCTGGCAGTCACAGGCAGGCTGAGCCCAGGGCTCTGAGCGAGGGCAGAAGCACAAACTTCCCAATTTACCTCGTTTCGAATCTCCTGGCTCAGCCCTTCAGCTTGATCCAAGGGAAAGCCAGACACCAGCTCTGTGGTCAGCACGTGCTTGCTGCACAGCTCATCTATTACTCTCGGTACATAAAAGAAGGGATGGTCTTTCAGCAGCTCCCTAGGGATGGAGGAAGGAGAGGAAAAGGTTTAGCAGCCCTGAGAGCAGATGGGTCCATCACCACACCCTGGCTAGGGCTGCCAGGATATGTCTTCCTCAGCAGTTACAGTAGGGATTAAGTCAGCAGAAACCCTGCCAGTGACTTACAGCTGCTGCCAGCTTCTGAAGTCACATCTCCTGCCAGAGCAGTGATACTAACAAGGCTCCAGGCCAGTGCATCAAGGGGCACTGGGCTCTTTTGCTCACCCCACCTGGCTTTAGGGCCAGACTACACACATGGAAGAACTACTCTGCCAAGGGGAGCAGTGCCACAGGGGCAGTTCTGGAGCATGATAGGAAGAGCATCCAGCCACCATGTAAAAATAATCTGGATGCTATGGCAAGCCAAGGGAGCAGGCAGCACTGGTGGTAGTAACTGCTTTAAGAGAGCTGAACTGAAAACCTCCTGGGCTGAAGGAAGGAAGAGGTTAACAACAGGCTGAGATAAGAGCACACAGAAGAGCACTGCAACCCAGCCTCAGGTATTACTGCAGCACCTTCAGGTGTGGCAGAACAGACAGACTTGCACAGGAGGAGGGAGGATAGCTGATAACATTTCAGCTGACTGAAGCCATGCCCAGCTGAGACAAGGTGGTGATTCAGCACAGGCCACAACCATGCACCCTTCCCCTGTGCCACATGGCAGGGCACAGCAGTCAGCTCCTCACCATCCCTGAAGTTAAGCAACCTCTCCTGCCTCTCACACACACACACAGAAGGGGCCAAAGGCAATGGTGGAAACATACTGGAATTTCCTTGCACAGGCAGCTTCTCTCAGGTAGTCACACTCCAGGGCCAGCTCTCTGCTCACGACTTCAATCAAGTGCTCTGGGAACAAACCTGGAAGTCAAACAGCACAGGAGAGAGCAGGCTTATTAAAAAGTACCACCTCAGGCTGAGCTTTTCCAGAGCTGCAGCTGAGGGACAGCCTGCTATCCAGTCAACTGAGCTGAGGAGTACAAGAGGCCCCAGAGAGCCAAGGCGTATTTCCAGCTAGATGCAGGTTGTGCAGTAATCCCAGGCCCAGGCTACACAGCTGCTCCTAAGTCAAGGTGCATCCACACCACTGCTCTGTCCTCTGCCAGCTCCTACCCCACAGCCCAACTGTCCATTCCTGCTTTTGGCATGGCTGTGCAGGGACACACACCAAAGACAAGCACCCAAACACTGCACAAAAGCAGCAAAAACAGGCACCAAACCTTATCTGCCTGCAAGTGGCAGCAGGCACAGCAGGGAGAAACAGTCAGCATGACTAACACAGTGCACTGCAGTAGCAGCACGTAGCCAGGGCCTGACATGCCAAGCCCAGTCTTTTTAGTCTTGGAGTTGGAAAACCAATCTACTTCTTGGGCCAGACACAGCTAGGGCTGCAGCAACTTCTGCAGGGCCCTGCCCAGCCACCAGAGAGAACAGTCCCAGATTTTTGCCAGCACCCAGCCTGATTTTAGAGCAGCATTTGTACAATCTCGCTATATTTACAGCTGCTGCAGGCAGGTATTTTGAAAAAGGAGTCGTAAGTCCTGCATTCCCTGTGGGAAAAGGGACTTATCCATGTGCTGGGACACTGAGCAAGTTCTAAGTCTGACAGTTCTCCATGACTCCAATTGGAAAGAACAGAGAATATCTGGGACTAGCACAGAATGACAGGTATGAAGGGCTACAAGGAAACCTGGAGAAGAATGAGTTCTGCCAAATGTACCAGAAAGTAGTGGGACAAAGCAAGACTACCTCACTTGAACACTGCCCACACTCCACACCTAGAAAGCCACCGAAAGTGAGTATTCCTAGGCACTTTATACTTTGCTATAAATCCACGCGGGTGTGACTCTATAGAGAGCACACAGAGAGAAGTGCAGGTTACTCTGGCAGGTTTTGTGTGCCACCTGGCCAGAAAACACACAGGTGCACATCTCACCCCACCAAGTGGGCACTGGAGCAGGCACGTGCACAGGAGAGGCAGCAGCAGCTCTGCAGCAGAACAGGGGAACAGAGCATAGCTCTCTAAGCTGGCCCTGGACCCTATGCCCACATCAGCTCCCTCTCCTGCTTTCTGCAGGAAATCTGCTCCTGGGCAGACTTAGTATCCTTAATTCCCTTTCCCCAGAGGGACACATGAAATGTGCTGCTTGAAAGGGGTTGGCAGAACTCAACCTGCACCAGTGGGAACACAGGCCCTGCCAGGGTCTCTGTCTTTTTACCTTCAGGAAGAATATTGCTCATGCTCAGGACAGCCATCAGGTTGTTAACATCACTACTGATGCTCTGGGCGACTCCAGGGTACTGTGGGACAGAATGGGAGAGGGCAGTGTTGAGATTAGATACCTGGTTCTACAGGGCATGATAAAAACATCGGGCTCAGCATCAATTGCTCCCACATCACAGCTACCTATTGCCTGGCAATGAGCCAGGGCAATCCTCAGCCACACATCCCTCCTCTAAAAGCTTATTCAAAGCCCAGCATCTAAACCAGGGAACAGACAGAAAGGCTAAGATGGCAGTTCCTTGCAATCAGAATAGCCTGTTCAGATCCTCTGGTGGGAATTCTTCCAGCACACGATGGGTTCTCAGACACACAAATCTCATGACAGTGGTGGCAGTCAGTCATTTCGCTCCCACAGCTGAAAGCATCCCTGTAAGCCCCAGTGCTTCATCCTCAGCCACAGGGCAAGGCATGAGGCCCCAGCCCAGTCCTGGCAAAGAAGGCACCTCCTCCTGTTCTCACCTTGTCTGTCAAGAAGAGAAGGAGCCTGCACTACTGAGGAGAATGTGTGCTGATGCCAGAGGGTTGAGTTTCTGCTGTGTTACCTTGGCCTGACTTCAGAGAGTACTTGGGACACAAATGGCTTGAGAAGACATCAGCACCCATTGATACTATTTCTGAAGTCGCCTCATCCTACAAAAACTCACCAATGAGCTGAGCAGCTTTGCCTGGGATACTGCTTAGTCAGCAAGGGACCTCACTCCTTGGGATTATGAACCATGCTGTACAAGAAGCTTTACCTCTAGAACTTAGTTTTGTTGGAAACAGCCACCTGAGGTTGCTGACACCCAGAAAGAGGCCTGGGGCTTGTGCACATCCCAGAAAGCAACTGACCTATGGAGCAGACTGGACCCTCCCACACAGCCCTAAAAGTACAAGCAGTCCCTCAGCACCATTATCCCATACTTCAGTGAAATATCTATGGGATGTCTCCTGCTCATCTGGACTCAGACTGGCTCAAGCTGCAAAATCTCTCCCGTCTTTTCCACTCAGCTTGAGCTAGGTAAGATACCACATCTTCACTTGTGTTAAAATGTTTATTATTTCTCTAGCAGTACACACATGGCTCCCCCACCCTTTTATGAGCACAAACAAGACATGGTTGGTATGTAAAGCCCACCTGGATTTTCATGGCAACTTCTTTCCCGTTTTTTAAGCGTGCCAGGTGAACCTGACCAATTGAAGCAGCAGCAAAGGGACGTTCTTCAAAGGACTCCAGTTTATCCCTCCAGTTGGGACCAAGATCGTTGCTCAGAGTTTTCTACAAATAAATAGAAAGGATCAGGGTATGGGAAGCAAAGATTTAAGAATTTCAGTCTTGGAAATCACGTTTCTCTAAGGTGACTGAGTTCTGAGTACCTAAAACCTGCTTTCTAGATCATCCTCTCTGTGCCTTGTCATTGCACACCAAGGCAAGGAGTGGTCCAGCCAGCAATGCTGCCTCTGTACTGAACAGGTGCTGATCAGATCTCTGTGGGGCTCTGCCCTAAAGGACAGAAATCTTGAACCTGAACATCACTGCTTTGGCAATACAAACATCCCCTTTTTATGGGCCACTTGCTATCTACCAGAAAATGAGCAGGAAAATGAGTTAGCTATTTCTCCTCTTTCATCATGCAGCCAAGCTGAATAGAAGCAATCCAGACATGACTCTCTTTAAGGCAATATTGACAATTAAACATCATAGCCTGCTTTAACATCTTTTTTGCTACCCTGCCACACTGCTGTATTTAAGTTCTAGCTCTGCTTAGTGTCTTTCAGAAGATAAGTAGTGCTGGCAGTTCCTTCTGCATCACTCTGTGCATGTTAATTTACAGAGAACATGTACACTGAGGAAAGCAAACTTAATTCACTTCATTCTGAGTCTTCTTGATGGCAAGCAAACCAAAATGGTAAGGACAAAGCTGCTCTTAATTTTCCAGCAGCCTAAGGCTTCTAAGTCTGTTTCTAAAACGGGATGTAGATGTATCTAGACAACATCTTAAGACCCATGAGAAAGAGAAGAGGAAACACAAGAGGAGGCTACACTCACCGAGACCCTATAACCACATTTGTGTGCAGCATCCTGCTCCATCAACATTAATCTGAGGACAAGAAAAACTCCAACATTTTTTTCCCCCTCTTCCATTTTTTGAGAGAAAAGACAGCACATAATTGAAAGAAAGAATCACACCTTACCCACAACTGAAAATATGTAACATTATTGAAATAGTTTAAAATCCCCATCCACCTCCCTTACTAGGGCGTGTCACGGGTGACATTTTTTCTGTCCATTGTCCCTTTCTCTGATAACCACTCAGGAATATTTCTCACCATCATCTGCTTGATTGGCATGAAGTCAGCACTCTGACGTACACGCTCAAAAATCCTCTGGAGATGGGGGTTGATGAAGGCATCATCTGCCAAGGGAAAGCACATGGCAGTCAGTGCAGGCATTGCATTCTTCAACACACCAAGAAACATGCTCCTGCATTCTGACAAGTCAGGTTGTCCCGCCCCAGGCACACCCCAGTGAAGGTTTTAGAAGTAATTCTTTAGTTCTTTTGGTGCGGTGACAGGCTGCACAGACCCAAGAGCAGAGTGTTCTGCCTCTGTCACATGCCAGCCCATCTTCTGGCTGGCAGCAGTACAAAACATCCAGGTGTAGGAGAGGCCACTGCCTCATGGAAACACAGGTCACAGAATGGACCCCTGGAGAGCCATCCCAATGCTCCAAGGCTCCTGAAGTGGTTTTATCCAGTTCATTTTAAGGGGCAGCAGCTCCTCTAGGACACTGTACAATGGTAAATAAAACACCACTTATGCAAGTACTGAACTCTTGGAGAAATCAGGATTCAGCATCTGCTACTGTAAACAACTGCCCAAAGGCAGAGCAACTACAAGTGGGCAGAATAGAACGCAGCTGAGCCAAAACTTGTAAGTCACAAGGATTTAGCAAGCAAATATATATCCTCATAAGAGGAGGGGCCAGGGCATCTGGAAAGATTAGTCCTCTGCTTGAGCAAAGGCTTCTAGAACTACTCAGAGAAAAACTACCATTACTGGCAAACTTTTCATTTCATAAATTATTATAGAGCAATCAGATTTATCTGCTGCTCTCCCAACACTGGAAAAGCCCAGGCTACAGGCCTTGCTCCTGAGAACTGAACCTGCACACACGATTGTGACATTCAAACAAAAGTTTATTGTTCCTCTCCAAATACACATGCATGAACCATCTCATGTCTATGCCAGGAAACCAGAAACAAACAGTGACCTTAAGAGGACTGTCCTGGGAAGAAAGGTGGAAAGAAACGGAGAAAAAGATAAATAATGCAGAGATGTGACATTAAATAATGCAGAGATGTGACTCAGCATTGTTTACAAATTCCCAATGAAGCCATAGCAGCATTTAAAAGTACTAACAAAACCCCACTGTGGAACAAACAGGAGTTTTTAAGAGGAGCTCCCATTCCATCACTGGAAGCTGGAGAGGAGCAGGCTTTGCAGGAACAGTGAGCAGAATTGCCGTGACGTTACAAACCCACAAGAAGGCAAGACATTGCATTTGCATGTGCATTGCAAACACTGAAAGAAATGCCTGCTCTGTCACTGATGGTGTATCACTACCCAGCCTCTGAACACTCTAAAAAATATTCTCAGGGCAACGTGAAGGTATTAACCATCATGCTGCAATGTGTCACCTGCACTACCAAGTAGGCAGAAGGAGACTGGATCTAAGAGCAACTCCCTATCCCAGAAGCCGTTTGTGTCAAAGCATCCGCATCTGCCACAGGTGTTCAGGATTATTTATTCTGCTTACTTTATTCTTATTTTACTTCCTTTATTCTGCTTACTGCTGACATCCATAAATCTCTCAAGGGGTTTCAACCCTTAATCTGAGAGGGCATCTATCCTTTGCTGGGGTGCTTGACCACCCCTACTCTTTCTTCATGTGCACAACGTCAAATAGCCAAAAAACCTGCAAGTCCAGGCTGACTGTACAGAAACTCAGCAGCAATGTCAAAAATCAGTCATGCCATGGAAGCAACTCTGCCAAAGCCATGCTTACAACATGCTGATGAATAAGGTTTTACGTCTTTGTGGTCAACTGGTGAGACCTTACTGGAACAAAATGAAGCAGGAGCCAAAGTAGGGCACTCTAAGCTGCCTTTCCAACATCTCCCAGAACACAGGATGACTGGGGGCCTTTGGCATCTTTTCTGTGCATGACCTTTAGGAATGTGCGCCCCTAACAAATCCACAGACTCCCACATCAGGGAGACACAACAGACATCAGGCATTTTAAGGACACTGCTTTGTAACTTGTGCTCAGGTACAGGGAGGGCCTGACCCCAGTTAGCACCCAGACCTGATGACAGAAGCAGTGAATTCAAACCCACCAGGCCACAGAGAAACCCATGAAGTGGCAGGACCTTCATGGAAACCTCCTGTCCAAACAGCTGCCCCAAGAAACAGACACTGCATTGTTGATGGTGTCTGATTTATTTCACCACAGCTGTCCCCCAGCAAGGTCACCATGGGCTTGTGTTCTTGCCAGGCACAGCAGAGTCCATACACTTTTAGCAAGAGTCCAAATGAGGGCTGGGCACAATCACCAAAGTTGTTGAAGGCCTGTTCCTGACACCAGAGTGAAGTCAATCAGCAAGTATTTGACACTCCTGCCAGAGCACCGTAACATTAGAGACAGCAGGCCAGTTATAAAAATCCAGAGCATTTCTGCTCCTCAGAGCCAGCAGCTCCCCCTCCTCTGCACTCACATCCAGGCCTGTGTGACCAGGCTTGGGCACGCAGCAGGCACAACTCAGTGGCGTCCCAAGAATCTGAAATTAATCCCACCTATGGTAGATGAGGTTAACTGCAGAGCTGATTTCCAGGCATGGCTTACTCAGCCCACATACCAGAGGTACTGGAAAGCAAGTAGCACAGGTGCTCCTCCTGGATCTGCACTGTGAGCCATCAGTGGCACCCGGCAGTTTCTAGAGGGTGGGAAGACAGCATGTGGGTGGCAGCCTTTGACACAGCAGCTGATGCCTCCCACTAAGTGGCCACCAGGTGGCCATCAGCCTGGAACCCAGCTAAACCAATTGATTAGCAAATGCCGATCAGGGTTGTCTGGGACAGTGAACTGATCTTGTTTTGTTGGTCAGCTCAAAGTACTTAATACTCTGCTAGATCCAGTGTCATCAGCTAATACCAACAAAAATTCAAGTAGAAGCACAAGCCAAGCAAAGTGAGTACTTCAAACCCTCAGACACTGACTCAGTTTAAGAAACATATTGAAAGCTATTTCCAGACACGTCTTACAGCTAGTTTTTGGCTGGTTCTTTCCTTCCCTATCAGGCTGGGTAGGAAGGCAAACTGGAAAGAAGCAGTTTGAACTGTGGACACCTGCCATCTCCCAGGGGTAACCTAACAGTTCAGTGCAGACACTGATGTCACTCATGCCTTCACCTGTGGTCACTGCCCCAGAGCTCGATGGGTTAAATAGCAGTTTGAAGCCTTCTCAGGATGGAAACAAGTGGTTTATACCTGATAAGATTATCAGCTGTACTGGCCTTTCCAGTAAAGCTCTGGTGCCCACAGAGCACGTAAACCACAAACAGGTTGCTATAATGGGAGAGTATTGTGGATATAACCTTGACCACTTTTGGTGAACAAAGAACAGGATCATATTCTTGTTGTCCCCTCCTCTTTTCTAGAAGGACACCTGCAATTAGAGTGCAATACAGCTCTGCTTCTTAACACACACTAAAATTCACCCAGTTTCAGTTACACCCAATTTAAGTGTCACCCAATTTCAGTTACACACAGTAAGGACATACACCACCACTCTCCCAATAATTGCATGCATCTATTTATCTCATACTGGAATGAAATGGAACTCAAACCTTTCCATCACTGCTCTCACATCAAAAAGCCATTTGTTTTGAGTCTCCACACTGACTTGACACTGTTTAATTGCAGACTGCTGACCTTCTGTCACACCTGGCAGCACTAAGGACAGCTGAGGACCTGTGCTGCCACTCACCTTGAATACTTAGCATCTGTCCCAGCTTCAGTGCCGCTCCCCGGACTTTGCACAAGGTCCTCACGATCCTTTCTGCATTGGCCTCTGACAGGAATGGGCTAGAATCCATCACTGCTTTCTTTCCTGAGGGCAAGGAGAGAGAGTATGAATGAAGAACACCCTTATCTTGGCAAGCCCACTCCACTGTGTTAGCCCACATTCAACAGGAGATTTGCCCTTCCCGAGGGAAATCAAACTTGGACTACACTTAGTGCCTTCACTGCAACCCCGGGGCACGGACTGAAGTACATGTGCCTTGAGACAGCTTTGACATCATTGGCTTGAGGGCCAGGAGCAGCAATTCACAGCCTCTAAGAATGTCTGTGCTGCTCTGCAAACTGGGATCCTGGGTAGATGTTGGTGCTTGAACTCACTGCACCAGCCAGCACAGCCTAAAACAATGGGCAAAGGTGTTGAGTCCCAGACCATGGGCTGCAGCACAGCCATAGGCTCAGAAGGGCAGGGGGAGTGAGCCACAGCAAGGGGGAATCCTCAAAAGCCTTGGAAACACACTGGCACAGACCAACAGGGCTCTTCCAACCTCTTAATGTGGAAGTTTGCACAGAACAAGGCCAAAATATACACACTTAAATACACACTTTCCTGTCCCCAAGCATGTATAAAGCCTGATGTCTGACAGGCTGAGAGAGCATGCAGCCACATACACACCAGTGTCACAGTTCCAAGTAGCAACAGGGGGATTGTATGGCTTAAGAAGCACTTCTCCTCCACTTCAAATTTTTTTTTTATTTTAGTTTGTGGTCCCTTTGGGAGGAGCAACTCAGAACTACCTTCCAGGGCAATGCCCAGTAGAGCAGGGACAGAGGGGGCAGGCAGACACCCACCCATCTCTTCTGCTGAGGCTGCAGATCAGCTCCTGCTGACAAAAGAGCCAAGCAGGAGGAAGGTCAGGCCTTGCAGCCAGGCTGCAAAGCTCACATCTAATATGTTGATCTTTCAGCTACGTAATTTTTAAAATACTTTAGAGGAACAGAGGACAGAACACCCCATAAACAATAAGCAACACCCAAAAAGGCACAGCAGATGAAAACAGCCCTGGAGATCTCAGGCAGTAGATGGAAATTACTCATGTGTCTCATGTGCTGGCTAAAGCAGCCAGAAATCCTCTCCATCTCCTAGCAGCTCTCAGGAAGGTACACAGAGGGACTTAGACTGGCCAGGGGACAGAAGAAATAAGAGACAGACTGAAGTAGCTGAAGGTACCGTTTTCTTGAGGTGCCAAGCATGTTACTGATCTGACAGACACCCTTCAGTCTCTACAAGCAGCTGGATTGCTTACAGACCTTCCCTGCAGAAGTGATTCCACAGAACTCTCCACTGGCAGATGTGTCAGGTACAGGCTGCTCTCCTGCCCTTCATCCCCCTCTTTCTTTCATTTTTTCTGTGGGATACCAGCAAGATGGTACTGCACGTGGGACACCTCTCTCTACAAATCCCTGTCCTAAGTCAAGAATGTACATGAAATAGGGGAATAAAAACACTGAGTACACAAGACAGCCATCCTGTTCTTGAAAGCAAGATACAGAAAAGCAGAACAAATCCAGAATTCACCATTTCCAGCACACTGCAATCCTCAGAGCACATTTTGCTCTGGAAAATGGATGTAAGGAGACTTAGAGACTGAACAGGTAGAGCTACCCAGGGCCGAAAGATCTGACTTTGCACACTTGAAAAGCTGTCTCTCAAGTGTCCTATCAGGAAAGCTGTGTCCTTAGCAATGATGAGGCATATCCCTGTAAGAGATGACACACAAGACCTAGGGAAAATATTGAATCAAAGGTTTATCTTCCTTCACACCACTGCACACAAAAACATCCTCCTTTGAGTCGGCAGCAGAATAAAGGGGTTAGTTAATGATTAAAGCCACATCCAGAAGCCAGTGAACCCTGACAATTTTAACTCTTATCAGAGAAAGAGCCAAACACAAGCAGTCCCAAATCCTCTTCTCCTGGCAAGCTTCTCGTTGAAGTCAAGCCTCTAGGAGCAATACCTGATCACCAGGCAGCCCAGCAGCAGGTGAGCAGCTCTTGCTTATGTACTTTGTTACAAGCGTGCATGAACAAGAAGGTGACCTGGAAGCAAGAGTGAAAAACAGTACTGTGTCAACAGCAAGCAGAGAGAAAACAGACACAGGCTTCCAAGACTGAGTGGAAAGGGAGTGGGGATAAACCCACCACAAGTTCATGAAAAAATATACCAATTTTCAGTGAGTCAACATTTTACCCAACAATGGCTGGCACCTTTTGGTGCCTCACAATATTTTCTCCCTATCTTCAGACAACAAAGCTCATTTCACCTGTTTCATCAGGGAAAGAAAAAAAGGCAAATAGAAGTCACATACAATCTGTGGCAACATGGACACTTCAGAAATTAAGGCTCCTACAGCCATAGTACCTGGGCCTGTGAGTTCTTCCACAGAACAGGCAGCAGGTAGACACTCTCACTTAGTGCTCGATCTACTTTTATTTTTTTTCCTTTCCAAATTCAGAATCAGCATGAACCTTTCCAAATTTGTGTGCAACTCACTGCTGCATCACTCCTTTTCCACATTCTTTGCCACTCTCAAATGGAGAACTAGTGACTGGACTTTGTATTTGTTTTAGGACCACCTGCCACAGAAACTTTAAGGCACAGACTACTCAAGAACATCGCCTAAGCACTTGAGACAGACTACCCAAGGATATTGCATTACTGCCTTTCATAAGAAAATCCCTGTGTTCAAATCCAGGCCAAGCGCCAGCCTGTCAGGGCTCTGTCCAGGCTGGCATTTGTGCAGTGCCTGAGAACTGCCTAGAACAGATCATTAATAAGTGACAAAGTTGTCCTTGAACCCAGAGTTTCTATACTTGTATCAGCAACTGTTTATTTGGGCACGCTCATTTTTATTCCTGGGAATTTATTCTACTTTCCGATTCCCACCCTGTGTGGGCCTTATATTGTATTTACATACATACTTTAAATACTGAGGCTGCCATCAAGGTCACCAGCAACAGAGGAGGCTATCAGCCTACAAGGAAAATTCAAACTGGAAATCAAGTCAGTCATCCTCTTTTTAACAAAATAAGATGAGCCAAACCACTTAAAGATGGCAGCATTAGGACCTTAAGCACTTAAAAAAAACAACCAACCAAAACAAAACAAAACAAAAAAATCTCCCCCACACAAAAACCTGCACCTACGTACAGGAGTTTGGCAGCAGAATGAATTTATATCCAAGGCATCAGGCTTGGATGGAAAAAGAAGAAATTCACCAACTCTTGCACCAGACATTATTTTTCTAGGCTACGTCCCTAGGAGTGAAGAAGTGAATTGTTCATGGAAACAGAGACAATCCAAAGTAGGGAGAGAAGAGTCCTGTGACTACTAAACAAGGATGGGGAAGCTAAGCAGGAAAAAACTTATCAGCACTAGCACAACTGCTAGAGAACATGCAGGAGAGAAGGAATTTGCAGTTCCTCTGATAACAGCAATGGAAATAAGAAGTACAAGCTGTGCTATCAGGAGTGTCTGGCTACAGGGTTGGGACTAAAGGACCAGTGTTTCTAACTCCATTTTAAAGGTGTAAAGACACTTTAGCTGGTACTAACTACCAAGAGGACGGCAACCAAGAGAAAGCTCTTCCTCATTACTCCTGGGTGCCAGTGAGAGTGTGAAATTCTTAGGCATGCCTTTGGGCATACACACACATCCCACTTGTTTAAGTCTGGAGTGCCAAGAAGTAACAATATTGCAGCAGTAGGGAGAGAAATTACATCCTCCAGTAGCTTCCCAGGAATAGGATAGTATGCAGTTCTCAAAAGAGACAGGTCTTAGCCCAAACTCACAGTGCTGGCAGCAACCACAAAACTTGGGGACAAATGCCTCAAGCTGAAATCAGGAAATGGGTGCAGAGGTGTTTTAAAAGAAATATAGAGGTACTGATGTAATGAGATTTCCCCTTAGAACAGCTCAGGCTGGTACTGTCAGAAAAAAAGTAAGAAAATGGAATCTTGGACTCCCACTGTGTACCTATCCTCTGCAGGAGCAGAACCCATGGAGAAAACGCTCATTCATGGAGCCTTAAACATCACTCTAAAAATACTGGGGGAAACACATCTAAGGACACCAGCTAGAGGCTGTAGCTGAGTCACCTGGAAACCAGTGTCATTGGCCTAAGAAGCTCCAGAAGAGTACAAAAGCTGGAATTTTTTCACTTTTGCCTCAACTCCACACTTGCTGCTCTTGGCATTCTCAGTTCCACTATTGATATTACTCTCCTTTACTACTGCTCCAAGATTTTATCTAAGCAGACTTGACAGCAAGAGGGGAAGCAACAAGTAAAGACAAACAAACACCTAAAAATAAAAGCCACATAATTTTCTAATTCCCTGCCTAGCCCTGAAGTTGGTTGTTCTCACTGCCTATTTTTTAACCAAGCTTTGTTCAAGAAAATCACTCTTCCCAAAGCAAGATTCAAGACTGTTACGCAGGCTCCCGAGACAGAAAAATAGTAGTTTCCCCATCAAGAAGATAAAAGTTTAGAGGTGCAATTGCTTTATTGCAAGGAGAATATCTTCTGCCATTTAAATTTTAAAAAAATGAAAGTAACCCTTCCATGCTGTAAGAGAGAAACAAAGCTCATGTTATTCCCTCAAACTTCATAGCTCTGCAAGCTCATGTTTTCACATGGGGTGTGCCCAATTAGAAAATACTCTGGCAAGCACAGAAATATCAACAGTTGGGCAATTCTGCCTCTGTTAAAAGCAACACAAATCATCAGCTTTCCACAGGTATCAACAACCTGTCAAACATCCCAAGTGCTGAAAGCAAAATGCCTTCAAGCATTCTCTACAGGATGAGCTGTATTTGCCTGAGTGCATGTTTTTAAATCTAAGCAAAGAAACCTACCCATCCTCAAACATCTCAGGTCTTAGAGAGAAACAAGAACTCTGCCAAGGATTCTTTTTCTCTGCTGGGCTGCTCTGTATTGCCTTGCTGTTAACATTTGTAACTTAGTATTCCAAATACAAGCAGAGACCTGGGTTGTCCATAACTCCTGTCTCCCACTAATGGGAATGTGTTTCAGATCCTGAAGTGATGTTTTATGGTTTGATAATTTATTTTGGTTGGGATTTTTTTGTTCAGTTGCTTTATTTTTTTTTAGTGTTTTTCCTTCCTCCAAATTTCTTAATTTTTCAGCCACTCCAGTACCTCCTGAAACGGGGGTTCAGTTTCCATCCTTCTTCCACCCCCAAAAATGACTAGGGTGAAGACAGAAATTGGCTTTGTAGAATACTACCAGCCACAGAATAGAATTACAAGGACTCAGCAGTTGTCTTATCTGAAAGTAATGTTTCTGAACCAGGAACAATTTGACTTCATTTTTATTTCTACCTAGAAGTACTTCAACCTTTCATCAGCTCCCTCCAGGCACTGGACGTAACCTAAACACAACAGCCATACCAACCAAACCAGAGAGACCAGCTGAAGACCAAACAGCCCACAGCAATCGTAACAGACCTTGACATTTTGCAGTATCCCACCAAAGCTTTTCCTGGATAAGAAACAAGTGAATGGAACCATAAATTTTAGAGTAATCTCATGTTTTCTAGAGAAGAACAAGCTGAATTTTCTATACCCTAAACCATTCACCCATACACTATTTTACCAACACATATCCTTAGAAGAAAGCCACCATGACATGATCAGGTACAACTTAGGAACATTTTACCTCCAACTTCAAATAAGCTGGACAGAGGATCAGTCAATTTGCACAGCACAGCCTTCTCCATGTTATAAGAATCCTTTAGAAGGTAGCAAAAGACAGATATTGGAAATAGATAATTTCCATTTAACAGGAGCATAAAGTGCTTTGTCTGTCTTAGAAGGGAGCAGCCATCCTCCAAGTTCCTCCTAGGCAGAACATCCTTTAATTTCAAGCAGAACATCCTTTAACTGCAACCACCAAAACAATTTTCAGACACACAGGCTCATCTAAAGTTTCTTTACTAATAGAAATGTATGGTTTCACTGAACAGTTTAAAAAGAATTGTTAAGACAAAACAATCCAATAATGAGCACAGGGATCGTATTCAGCCTCGGGGTTGACTATGGGAGAGTAAAGCTGTACAAACTGTGCTGGCACAAACACATTCTCTGGAATAGTCCTCTGACTTCTGTCTATGTGGTGAGGCTGTAGTGTACTGAGATGGGAGAAGAGCCAAGAGATGAAGAATAATATTGAAAAGAAAAGAATTACCCATACTCCTGTTATTCTACCCCACTACCCAGCCTTCAAAAGAATACAATTCTTGCAAATGCAGGTAAACTGTGTCTGGGGATAAAATAAAGAGGGGAGGGGGAAAAAGAGAAAATGGAAGGACATTGAAAGGGCTTACCACTGCGCTCCTCAGGTCTAAGGCTCTTCTTCGCCACTTCTGCCAGTGCCCCAATACCAAGGCCAACAGCTAGTCCTTTAAAATAAGAAGAAAAAGACTCAAGTCAGAATGAAAAAACCTTCCAAGCCACACACAGAGGCATTTTTGCTAATTAACTTTAAGCCATGCATTCAAATGCACAACAGCTCTATTAGAACGTCCCGGCTTTTGCAATGGAGTCATCTTCACTCAATATTGAAGAGTTTTCTCCTGTTCTTCTTCAGCCCAGCATACCAGCCAGGAATCATAGGCTAAGCCAATCTGGAGCATCTGGCTTTTATAAAGCATGTCACAAGCGTTACTCAGAGCTTTGTGCTCTGGCTTATGTCCTGCTGTACACTCAAATAATGGAGTTTTAAAAAGAGGGAAAAAAAGAAGCCGAAACTCTCACAAACATGGTTCACAAAGTATGTTCTCAAGAAGGAACAGAATCCCTTTTCCTCCCCACCATGCCACAACAGCTGGAGGAAAAACCGAATTTAGGACGAAGCCACTGCTAACAGAGTATAAAGTTTTGCAACCCTGCTAAGCATTAGGTTTAATTGTGCTCATTAGCTGCCTCTTCCTTCCTTGCACTCATTTACTATAATGAACAGAAACGTGTTTTTCCCCAAAGCTCACCTTACGCCAGCAGTATTGCAACCTGCAGTCCCAAGGAGCTGGGGAGTAATCCCATACAGCAGCAGTAAGACCAGGAGACAAAACACCAGCACTCCATCTGCACTATCACCCTGGCAAGCAGGGAATGCCACAGTGCTGTTTCACAGTGACAGGGTTAAGCTATGACTACAAAAGCAGTGTTATCTGCCTCCACTAACCACCAGAGCAAAGGCACCGAAGATTAAATGAGGCACAGATCTAATCATGCAGTAATCCATACTACCTAAGGTCTCACTGCCTTCCCACTATCAAAATATTTATTTTTCTGGATAATAAATGACATGGGCAACCAGAACAGATGGTGCTTCTCCACATCTCCTCAGCAGCTGTGCATCCCACGGTGCTGCACTCCCACACTGCTGACGGTACTGGGTGCATCTGCTTTCCAAGCACCCCAAGTTTTCCTCAAGGCACTACTGGAAAACTTCCCAGGTAAGACAACCAGGGAACAAAGTCAGCACAATAAAGGAAGCAGAGCTGTCCAGCACATGGCATTTTGCACATGTGCAGGAAGAACACATGCACAAATTTTGTAGACTCAAGCAAGAAAGCCTGGCTCAAATGAGTGACCCTCATCCTGCACTGGAGTTTTTCCCTCTCTCCCATCAGACAATTAGGATCTCCCACCTCTCCCAGTACAATTTCAGCCTTGTATAGTTTGTCTGCTTCACAAACAGCTCCACTTTCAATCATACAGACTACATGCACTGGGGCCAGAGAATCCTGCAGAAGGTGAAGCACAGGAGGCATCAGTGGCACTACAAGGTAGCTGGGGTTTGGGTTTTTTGGTTGGTTTGTTTTGTGGGATGGTTTTTGTTTGGGGTTTGGTTTTGGCTTTTTAAATTTTTTGTATATTTTCTGCAAGTTCTCCTATGGAGTTGCAGCACTGAAAGAAGTCTGATATAACTTGTGCAGACCCTTCAGTTGTGCCAAACCATGCATCACCAATGAGCAAGTGTTTTGCACCAGAAATTCAGAGATTTTATTAGCTAAACAAAGTGAGAAAAATACCCCCAGGCTTTGCAGAAAACAAGCAAAAAGGCTCTTCAAACACAGTGTAAACAACACCTACTAAAATGCTGATACACAATCATTTCCAATCCGATCTCACATGCAAGACAGTAGCTTGGAGCAGGCAGTACCAAGAGTCAGACAGGCTAAATAAAGACATATCAACAAGATGTGATTTTCTAGGCTAAATACCACTCACAGAACATTTCTATTCGCCTTGATCCCACTTTCACCAAACAGTGCTGCCCACCATAAATCAGCTTGGCCATTATCAGCTAGACTGAACTGACTGGCAGTCATTGGTTTCAAATTAAAAACATCTCATTGTCTTCTAAAGGCTCCATGTTCAATGTCTAAAATTAAAAATTACCAGATTTACTTCCTGGACATAAAATAAAGCATATATGAAGTTTCTAATCTCTTCATCATTAAGACACAAACCACTTCCAAGGCAAATGACAGACTAGGAACCAGATTCTACTCTGTCTTCCAGATAAAGCTGGAGAGGTTACAGATATTTAAAAGCAGCTTGGATTTACATTAGTGTGGGCAAGATCAGACTACAAATGAATGTGCTTTGAACCTCCCCTCTCATGGATTTGCACAGCTGAGTATCTGCACTAATACTGTAGACTGCACTAGAAAAGGAGCTGCTTTTTCAATAGGTGCTCTTACAGTTTTCCTTACTGCTCCACTCTATCCAATTTTCAAAAAAAACCTTCAATCACCAGTCAACAACAGTTTTAACTAAAGTTGAGCAAAAACAAGTTCATGGTTAAACAGCTGCTAAGCTTTAAAGTTCTGAAGTTTAAACAAAGGCTTCAGGCATCTTCAAGCTATAATCACAGTGTTTGCAGCTGCTTAGCAGTCAAGCTTGCAAAAAAGGAAGAGGTAAGGATGGATGTTTGGAGTTAAGGTGTTTGCCCTCCCAAGTAACCACTACACCTGTCTGCCAGTAGGGAGTCATGAATGAACCCTTTTTGCTGCTTTGCTTGACCATGGAGCTTTCGTTGCTTCCCCTCAAACTGTCTTCATCTCAGCTCCCAAGTTTTCTCCCTTTAGCTCTTTCCTATTCCTGCCTGCAGTGGGAAGGAATGAGTAAGCAGCTATATGGGGCTTAGCTGCTGCTGTCCACCTCTTACCAGGAACAAGTCACCCCTCCAAAGAACCTGCAGTGCTTCAAAAGCACTCTCCTCCTCTAGGCCTTTAATCTACTTGCATAGGTCACTCCTGCTGTCCTTCACTTTCTTTGTCTGCAAGATGTGTATTTCCTCCAAGATTAACCATTTTGGGAGTTCTCAACATTGTTCAACAGCCATAGTTCAGCACCTTGAAAAATTAATATCCTTAAGTACCAATATAAAGTCATTATCCTGCATTTTGCACTTCATGCAAAATTATTTCAGCCTTGGAAAATGCTACTTGGTTCTATACCAGCAGAGTGGCTCTTGGAATCTTTTCCAGGCATCTACAGCATCTGGTACACTTGAAAGCCTATCACGAAATGGTCTGGAACCAGTTTTATTCAGGACAAAACCTCTTGCTCAGCAACTGACACAACAAAACAAACAGGAGCTGAATGGGGTGTTATCACTGCTCAGCCTGCCAAGCACAGGGAAAGGACAAACACAAGCAAGACCCTCCCCTGGAGCAGCCTGTGCCCTGGTTTTGGCCATGTAAAACACCACAATCACCACATAGCACACCCTGAAAGCTCCTCAGCTGGACAGGGCAGTGAAAAATATAATGAAAGGCTCATGGGTCAAGATAAGGATAGGGAGATCACTCAGCAATCACCATCACAGGCAAAACAGACTCTACCTGGGGAAATTAGTTCGATTTATTGCCAATCAAATCAGAGTAGGATAATGAGAAATTAATACTAAATCATAAAAGACATTCCTCCTACTCCTCCTTTTTTCCTGAGTTTAACTTTACTCCTGCATTCTCTACCTCCTTCCCCTCCCCAGCAATACAGGAGGAAGGGGATGGTTGTTACAGTCAGTCCACAGCATGGTTCTTCCTCCTCAGGGAAAGGACTCCTCACACTCTTCTCTAGCTCCAGAGCACAGTTGCTCCCACAGGAGACAGTTCTCCACAGACTTCTCCAATGAGTCCTTTCCATGGGCTGCAGTTCTTCACAGACTTCCCCAACACTTCCACAGGGTGCAATTGCTCAGGAACAGGCTGCTCCAGCAGAGGCCCTCTGCAGGGTCCTAAGTCCTGCCAGCAAACCTGTTCCAGTGTGGGCTTCACACAGCTTTCTTCAAGCATTCATCTCTTCCACTGTGGGCTACTCCATGGGCTGCAGGTGGAATTCTGCTCCATTGTTGCCCCCACAGGCTGCAAGGGCACTGCTACCTCACCACATCCTTCACCACAGGTTGCCAGAGAACCTCTTGAGAAGCTTCACCTCCTTCTTCCCTGACCTTGGTGTGTGCAGGGCTGTTTCACTTGTCTCTCCAGTTGCAGTTGTGCAGGATTTTTCCCCTTAACTCTTATCCCAGAGGTGCTGCCACCATCACTGATGGCCCTGGCTTGGAATCATCTTGGAGCTGGACACGGAGGGAAGCTTTTGGCAGCTTCTCACAGAAGCCACCATCAAAACCTTGACAAGCAAATACATTCACTTGCCACTCACATGACAGTCTGAGTCCTGCAGCTGTCAGGCCTGTATATACTTTACTGACACACCTCAACAGAATAGGTTTTTGCTTTTTTTTGCTGTCAAAATTGTTAAAATCCCATTAAATCTAAACTTCACCACAAGCTTTTTGAATTTTCTTTATTGCAAAAGAATCTGATTAAATCATTAAAATAATAAACTTAGAAACCAGGAATATGATTAAGGGAGACAGGAACAGCTTAGGAAAGTCAAATAAGGCAAGGAAGGGAGAATGGAAATAAAAAAAATCAAGAACTGAGTAGGTGGAACTGATGACCTATCAGGCTACAAAACAAGCATGGAAAAAAAAACTGCAGAAAAAAATGTGTTTTGTCAATTACAGTCCTGGGAAGAACAAATAAATAAAAATCAAGGATGCTATTTAGTACTATAAATACACCTACCAGCAGTCACTCTGCTGCAAGAAGCATACAAAAATACATATAATGGACTAAGAAGTTCAGTAGAGGATCTCATGCTGATCACAGAGCAATATTAGCTCAGTATTGCATGCAAGTGTCAGAAAACATTCATCTTTAAGTAAAATGTTCTTTGCCCACGGAAGCTAGGCAAACTCAGAAGTCCAAGTATTTTTGCCTCCTGTTGCTAATTTGTCCATCACCCACCACAGTGTCCTGACTTCATGGCTGAGACACAGCTGAACACTCCCAATAACACTTGAGGGGACAAAAGAAAACATTCAAAGACAGAAGAAGAAATGGGATCATGTCAACAGCATGGGAATTCAGCTATCTGGACCCCAGGAATAGATATATGAACTCTGGTTTTGACCTACTCAACATCATTCCATCTTATCCAACCCTAAAATAATACTGTTCTAAAACAGAAATAACAGGGGAAAGTGGGTTTTATTTTTAAAAAAGTGTTAAAAAATAATCAAGTGCTAGTTTGACTGGTGTGGAAATTGTAGGAGAAGAATCCACTTCAACCACTTTATTTCCCAGAACAATTTCTTGGGGTCTTCAAATGAAGATGGCATCCCAAAGCATGCAAGAAAATTCCTGCACAAACCATTTACTTGCTTTAAGTTACACTCCCCCACAGATATGGAGCAGCCTCCTGCCCTTAATTATTTTTAAGGCAATGTAAAGAGCCAGGCAGTAGAGCAGGGAATAATCACCCCCTATCTCTGCCATTCCTTGTTTGATTCCAATAATTTCAATGTCCTAGGAAGCAAGGACATAGCTGGCTCACTAATACTCCATAGGTTAACAGTAATATTTCTTCATCCTCTTCTATCCAACCTGGCCTTGAACACTTCCAGAGATGGGACATCCTCAACCTCTCTGGGCAGGCTGTGCCAGTGCTTCAGCACCTGCTGAATAAAGGACTTCTCCCTAACAACTAATCTAAGCCTACCCTCTGTCAGTTTAAAGCCATTATCTCTCATCCTGTTACCACAGACCTTTGTAAAAAGTCCCAAAATATTACCAAGGGATAACTTAAACTGAAAACTACCTATAGACCACATCTGTTGTTTGCTAAGACACTGTACTGACAGTACTGTTTATCTTTGCTTTGCAAATTAAAATTCAGAAGGAAAGATAAGCAATGATTGCTAACAAGAGACTGCAGACACTAGAGAATCTGAACAATTTCTGCAAAAGAATTTTTCCCCAGAAGCCCTCTAGAAGCAAGCAGTCTGTCTTGCCAGCCATTTTAGTCATATAAAGCAGACAACTGGAGGAGACTAGCAAGACCAAAAAAAAAAAGGCACACAGATGTCTGGAGATGCTGCATATAAACAATTTCTTTCTTTCCTACTCTCCCTTAGCGGTTTTGGTCTGATGGAGTTGTTTTTATACCTTGAGGTTAGGAGAAGACAGGTTATACTTCCCCTAGAAGCTCCCACATCAGCCTTGGGTGCCAAAAATCTGGAACATAAAATAAGCACTGGAACTCAAAGTTAACAGAAAATTTGGTCATCTGCCACTTTACATCCACCAGTTGTCATCAAGCAGCAACAGATGAACTCAGAAAACGACAGCTAAAAATGCTGAGATACTTCTCATAATGTTCAAGGCTAGACAACAACAAAGACCTGTGTGCTACTAGAGCTTAAGAACATAGTCAAGTGAGTTTTAAAGCAATGTCTTGTTACTACAAAAAGCAGATCATAAACCCTGCTTCCCCTAAAGGGAGACTAAGCATGCTGTGAAGCCAGAGTGCCTGCAATGGAATAGAGTGTTAAAGAGATCTGACAAGCATGAAAACTTATCACAAAATTCACTTGCTGTTTATTCCTGCATAGGATCAGCCCCTGCTCCAGCTCCTCCTAGTGTGCATATTAGTCTGACAAAAGGACACACAGAGAAAGAATAATTTTTTTTTTATATATAATAGTTGATTTGAATTACATTTGACAGGTTATTTTTCTTTCTTCTGGGATCTGTAACACAAGGATGTCTACTTTGTATGTGTGCTTCTCTATCAAATTTTGTGGAAGAGAATCACAAGAGCCACGTGAGACTGTTCACAACTTAAGATAGGCCACTATCATCTCAAAACAGTAGTCACAAAAAAAAAACCAACCACAGCAAGAGACAGGCTCCTCATCCAATGATTACCTAAGTAGCACTAGCTGTGTTCATCTCTCCATCTGCAATACTGGGACCCCTTTTGTCTCAGGAGCATGTTAAGTCCTTTGATGGCTTTGGATACAAGACATTAAACAAGCATCATCTGTCAAGATTGCTTAAGATATTTAGCTTCTTTTTGATATAGGAAGTCCCATTCTGCATGTAAAATTCATTCAGGTTTCAGTTAGCTTGATCTTAAAAGCTCAGAATTTCCATCCTTGCTGGGAGAAAATGGTCTACAAGCAATAGCTAAGTGAATCAAACCTTGACTATTATTTTCTCCCCATGCTCAAAAAGGAATACCAGAAGGATATGTTTTATATTTAAACACTTTTCATAGAAGTAGCAAGGCTAAGGTTGGGAAAAGATTACTTAAAATATCAACTGTTCCAGTTGTCTCTGCTTGACAATAACAGCAAACTGTAAGGACTGGGAGAGCTTCCTCAAAGTGCAATCACATGTGCAGGACTGGAGTATTTGCACAAGCTGAGGAACAACCTGCACCTCAGTCTCCCATTAAAACAGCACAGGCCACATGGTGTGTGCCACCATGAAGAAGTGCATCTCTACTGTGCACCCCCAAATCATCTGCCTCAACTCTTAAGAGCAATGAAAAAGCCCAAATCGAGCTCTGAGCTAACCAAGCTGTTTGTGGGAAAGCACATTCCTATTAGCAAGCTGAACTGGCAGATGGAACCACCCAATGCTGCAGAGCAGGAGCCCTGTCACAGCCAGCCATTAACCAGCACATGCAAGTGCCATGGCAAACGTGGGAGTGCAAACTGACCTCCGAAGTTGGCGAGTCGGCCGATCCTGGTGACAGGAACCTTCCTCTCCCGGGCCCGCTCACTGAGCTGCAGGGGAGAGAGAGGGGAAAAACAAAACAAATCCACAAATTAACTGGGCACATGGTCAGACACCTGCAAAGTCAGCACAATCCAGAGCACCTGAACAAGTCCATGCTGCAGAAAGCTTTCCTTGAACAGAAACCTTGTAACTGTTGGGAGATTTTCAAGGAAATACAGTGCAGAATGGACACAAACTGAAACACACATTGAGCAGAGGAGAGGTCAAGAGGATGGGAAAGACAGAAAAGTTGATAACCATGTTTGGAAATCCCATTTTCACTTTCAATTCAACAGCTGCTGAGAAGCCGCACAATGCTAACCCAAACTCCCTTCCACACATGGAATTAGAACTCATGGAAGTTCATCAGATTCACAGGACTGGAGAGTTCCTCCATGCACAACAGCAGGAGTAGCCAAGTACAGAGTTTCATCATATATATGGAGGTAGTGAGCCCAGAGTGGCATCTGATGCTGGATGTGGGGAAAGACACAATGTCAGAGCAGATGACAAGCATCTGCACTTGTGGATTCTGCACTCCCACACAAGGGCATGAAGGACTAAAGCAGCAACTGTGAGCTATGTTACTCTCCTATCTACTTAAGCTCAGAGTAACACTGCCTCCACCTCTACAACTGCAAGATGCCACACAGGAAGCCACAGTCTCTGCTGTGAGGAGTTTAGGCCCAATTCTAAGCCTATCTACACCTTTTTAACATCCTCCTACATTAGATTATCTGAGAGAGGGAGCAAGTGTAAAAAGAGACTGAAAAGCTGTCGACAGAACAGATACCACAGGGTTAATGAGCACTGATACTTCCCTCTTTTGCCTCCCAAAATGGGAATAGCAGAAGAGGAAGAAATGAGAAAAACACAGAAGAAGGTGAGTAAGGACAATCCAGTATAGAAACCACAGTACTAAGAATCCTTAATTAAAACAACATACCATCTGTTTGTAGGGTTTCTGCCCTGAACCTGTTTTGGCCTGTCTGGCTTTATCAATATCTTCAGCTGTTAATCCACCAACAGAGGAATGGTCTTGGTGAAAAGCTCTGTTTTGTCCAAAGGCAGTAGCAAAAGGATTTCCAGGGTCCCTAATGCCTCCAAACAACCTTGCATCCATCTTGGGAGGGAAAGGTTTCTGACCCATGCCAGAATCTCCAGTCTCATCAACATTTCTAAAAGGTCCATTTGTTGTGTAGGAGTAAGCAGGGCCTTCAGCACTGTGTTCCTGAGGTTTGCCAGGGGCAGTGGAGAAGTCCATTGGTGCATCTGATGGCTCTCGGGCTGAGAAGTCATAGTCTTTCCCAAAATCCTCACCAAAGTCAGTAAAGTTCTCCTGCTGTTTGCCTAGTTCCTGCAAACATTAATTAAAATACTCTAAGAAAATACCTTAAACATTGCTCCCTACCCACCCACGATCCTCAGAGATCAGCATGCAGCTAGGTGTCATGTCTCCACAGTAAGGAATTATAGAGACTTAGAGACTCTGGCACTGCAGACATTCACAGTAAGAGACAAGAAACAAAGGAAGAGACACTGAGGATGCCTGGAATCCCTGGCAACCTTTTAACTCCACTGATGGGACAAATTCTTCAACAATTTCTCAAATATCCATACTGGAGACACCTTGCTTTTATATACACAGCCAGAAAGGGTCACTAAATGTGAAGTTCACCAGAAGCAATGCACTGCTCAGAAACAACAGGTGATGGGACTGGCAATATTACACAAGAATAACATTGTTTTCCCTCCTCCCATGCTGTTTTCTGTCACACAACACGAGCACTTCCAAGCCCAAAGCCACCTAAAGCAATACCAGATACCTACTTACAGGCAGAGTAAGCTCAACCTTTCACAGCCATGACATTACTAACTGCAAAACACATTCCATTATTCAACCACTAAACTATGTGTTGTCATCCCAAAATAAATAAAATTCTGTGCCTGGAGGAAGGGTAACAGCACTGGGCACAGCAACAGTCCAGGCAAGCTTCTCCTGAAACTTTTCTCTTTTCTAGCCTAACCTTGCAAAAGCTGCCCCACAAAGTCCAGATATTTCTTAACATTTTTCAGTCAAAAATAAATACATAAATAAAAATCAACAGCAGATCATTAACTCCTGTTCATTTATTCCTTGACATATTCTAGTTACCTATCTCAGCAGTGGCAATACCATAAAATAACTGATGACGATTACAGGCAACCAACAGGATTTTAAATCCCGCTGTGGTCAGGCAAGCAGGCAGCATATTTCAGCCTCTTCCCTAAACACTAATTAAATTTCCCTTCCTTAGAGAAAAAACCAGAACATGGTCTTTCCTGTTATTCAGCAGGTCTCATGCTATTCTGAACCACAACATCACAGCAGGGGAGGAGAGGAAAAATGTTTACAGATGGGAGCTGGCCCACAATACTGACCAAGCAAGAAACCCTCCTTACTTCCATACTTAAATTTTTAGAAACATGTTAGACAGCTAAAACCCTGTCACTTAATGTAAAAGATCTTCCTATCTTCAAAACAGAGAATGCTGTATGCTTAGATTTCTTACTGAGCCCTGCTTTGGCAGCAGGTTCTCTGGCAACCCATTCACAGAATGCAGGGCAAGTTCTGCAATTGTGCTCACTGGGCTTCTCTTGTGCAAAGAAACATACACAGAAACAGGAGAATATTGTCTCTCTCCTCTTGGGTACAATGACAAGACAAAGCACTAGCCTCATAAACAAATACACAAGTTAGTTCTACAAGCTTATACAGAGCCAGAAAACACCGGCCCAGATTCTAGGACTAAAGCAATAGATTGCCACGATAGTCTAAGCTCATTGCATAAAAATCATCAAAATCTCATTCATTAGTTTCTGCTTCAAAAATGATCATCTTACCTACACACTCTTTCTAAAGGATCATGAGAGAGAACTACCACAGATAAGACCCTTGCTTTCAAAGGATGGCAGCACAGCAAATGTGAAGCTCTTATAAATCTATCCCCATCTCTAATGAGAGAAGCTGCTGTCTGGCTTTCCTTATGTTCCTCATTGGAAAGCCAGTTCCAAAAATCCCACCTGGGCTGTAAGCGGTGAACGTGCAAACATCTAACCCTGAGCCACTCTGAAAAAATACCATGTGCACCAATTCTGCCAAGAATGGAAACAGCACTGAGATACATCCAATGCACTCTCAAAGAGCTCCTTCATCCAATGCACTCTAAAAGAGAGGTAAATCAATGCCTGAAATTTAAAGGAGGCTCTAAATAACAAAGCTGCTGACCAATCTTAGCAAGAACTTGATCTTTGACAAGATGAAATGAACAGAGCAGTTTTCTTATTCAGTGTGTCTTAAACACTCAGTAATGGGAACACTAACATTCTCCCTCCCATTCCTGTCCAAGCACCACACCACACACCACAGATTCCAAAGAATTCCCAGAGTATTTCAACTTTATTATCAATCCTGCACTTCAGACCTAGGCTCTCACTCAAGATGCAAGTTCCCAGACACACAACAAAACCAAAAGAGTACCTGGAGAAAAAGCAAAACATCAGACTAGACTGTGCACAAAGAGCTTTGCTTACCTGCACCTTCCCCAAGACAGAACTGAACTGTTCCTCAGCAGTGGCCTGGAGAGTCTTTGCAATAGTGACTGCATCTCCCCCGAGGAGCATCTGCCGAAGCTGTCCTGCTTGGGTTTCCAGGATCGCTTTACTGAGCTTGGTCAAGCCTCTCATGACCATGATAGCATCACCCGCCATGCCTGACGTCTCTCTGTCCTGACAGATTAAAAGGGAGAGGGAGCAGGAAGACAAGATGTCAAGAACAAGTTTGCAACAGGTTTCACATCCCCTAAGAGCTTGCAGCATATCCCCAGCAAATCTCTTACTGCTTTGGCAAGCAGCCACCATGGGAACTTGTCTGCAGCACAGACAGCACCCAGGCCAGCCTGAGGGCCTAGTTAGCAGATCTTGGCAGCAAAAGAGAACTCTTCCTGTTCTCATCAGTTAGGATAACTTTCCAGGAATCCTTACAAATATCAAAGTTACCATTGACCAGGGCGAGCAAAGACAGGTAAATATCAGAAAACACTGCAAAGACTGTCTTGATTCATTCCAAATGTTAGAAGTGAATTAAAAACATTAACATTTGACCTTTAATTATTATGGGGCCTTGGAACATGTTCTCATGTCGTGATAGCACTGATGAAGTTCACTGTCATATTCCATTCCTGCCCTGGAGGTGTGCCAGCTCATTTAACATAGCTGAATTTTTTCACTCCCACACCAATGATTAAGCTTTGTCCCTCCTCCAAAAGTAGCCTGCTCCACAGTCAGTTCCATCCCCAACTTGCAGCTCATTCTGCTACTTTTAATTGGAAATTTAAGCACGTTCACAAGATCTATTTACCACAGCATTTGCAACATGCTGCACTACAGTGAATTTTTGACTCAGTCCCCCTTCCTTTTCAAAGGCTTCCATCTCAGATTTGTAACAGCCTGTGCCATTTCAGGGTCTTCAAATACAAACTGGGCACTGCAGGATGCAGGACAGAGTGCATCTGACAAGAGCAATTTCCATCAACTCCATTGGCTCAACCTAGAACCAAGCTCAGGCTCAGGATACTGGCTCTCCTACATCACTATGGTTCACGTAAAAGAAATCCAGTGGCTGGGCTGAAAAACCATTTTGCAGGGGAGATTTTCACCTGCTTATTTCACTCATCTTTAAAGCACAGAGAGGGCCACAGTTCCAGGACTGGCTCAGTGACACAGAAGACAGAGACATGCAGTTGGAACAAGATGTTGTCTAAGGTCCAATCTTGCCCATACAGTAGTCTCTGTAATGACTTGGAGAGATAAAAATGTTTTGGTTGCAATAGGTACAGAGCACTAGTCTAAGGCCACATATTTATTTCCTAGGTAGGTACACAGATAACAATCAATTTTTAGAAGATAACCTGTGGTACAAGCGGTCCTGAGACAACAGCACACATGGCATTACACCCAGCTGCAGACCACAAGTAACTAGATTCAGTTATCTTCTCAGGAAACACAAGCCCCATCTGCTGTAATAATCATGAAGGAGGAGAATGGACTGCTAAAGCTAAATTTCTGTCTAAGTACACAATTTTGCTGCAATCACACAGGAAATGCATGAGTTATTACAGCTGAACTTCAGGGAGACATTATTATGCAAATGAAGGATAAAGCCCAGTTACTAGGGTATTTGTTCAACCACTGTTTTATCAGTGATAATCACAAACAAGCACTGCACCCAGGAAGTGTTAGATTTACATGCTGTAAATACACTGTTAAAAGGACAGTCAAGTGCTTACAATGAATCTGGCCTTAACAGGTCAGATGTAAAAATAAAAATCAAGCCCACCTAGGTCATTATTCTGTGGTTCTCATTAAAGGACCTATTCACATGTTCCAGACCTCTAAGAAATGTTACTCCTGCATCTCTCTGAATTTAACCACTGGGATTTAACATTGCATAATGCACTTTTAAACTCAAAAGTTGCCTGTCAGGTAAGGAAATCTACTCTGTCAACAGGAAGTATTTTTCTACCCCTGCATCTTCACACTGGAAATTTCCACATGGACCTCACTCAAAGCATTTATTTGCAGGCTGTCCCTGCAATTCAGAGCCAGGCAAAGAAACCAGCCAACAACCCAGTACTGTCTCAGCTGAAATGAGACCATTCAAAGGTTGCCACTATTAAGAAATAACTGCTTTTGTGATCACAAGTATTAGCATCAAGGAAAGCCTGAGTGCAAAAAGTTCATTTCCTCCATCCCAAGAAGGACAACAAAAGGTAAGCCAATACAGATTTGAGCAACACACACACACAAAAAATCCACTTTTAACATGTATTATTACTAATCAACAGTAGTAAAACTATACACTCCTTTCACCCAAAACCAGCCAAAGACCTTGTCACAAAGTGACAATTATGATATGCTAAATATGCAGCTTTTTAAAACCAATAATATTATCTCCAAACAAAATTTCAGGGAAGCTAATGCAACCACAAGTAGAAAACATACATTGCACAACACTCATTCAACCCTCCACTGCTAAATATATCCACAAGCGAAGAGGACCTATTGCCCTGCACAGATTTGGCTACAAGACACTGCACAGGGTGAATTCTTACCATATCTCTCTGACTTCCACATCATCAGCCCCACTTGCTCAGCACAGCAGCTATAACCACTCTGGTACCAGGTAAGTGGTTTGTTAGCTCAGAAGCATCAGTAACATGCTCCTATGCAGGGCTGGCGAAGGACAGGCTATTCTAAATAAAATATATGCTAGATAATCAAGATGGTAAAAGACTACACAGAAAAAAATAACTAAGCATTAGGAAAATTATCTCTTCTTTTTCAATGAAAAAGCAATAAGCACAAGCAGGGGCAAGAGACACAGAACCAGAGAGGAAGCACACACTGCTGAGAAGGCTTGCACTGTACCAAAAAACTACACTTGTGTTAACACCCAGCACAGACAGAAGGCAAAGCATTTTTCCCCCCAAGACAAGTTCTATTCATACCCTATTAAATCAATAAATAAAGTATAAGCAAGCTCTATCAGAAGGAGATTTAGAGTGGTTCCAACTAGCATTAGTCCAAGTGTACAAAGTCTGTATCACACTTGGTCCCTGAGGATTCTTTATCTAGCACTAGCAAAGTGGGGCACAGCTGTCAGAGTGCCTCTAACCTGGACTAAAGAGGGCTGACAAGTGTCGATGATTGTGAGCACTTTCCAAAAACAGGCAGGGTCACAGATTTGGCTTAGTAAGCTTCTCACAGTTGAATGAACCCCTGGAAAACCCCCACACCTTCCAGCCTGAGGAAGCTCAAGCCAAGCCATCCTCGGACACCAGGCAACATCCACACAGTGGGCAGAGGTGTTTCCACAGGTTAGCTGGCGGCTGATTCAGAGCCCTATTGCAACAGCAAAACGACACCAATGCCTGGGACCCTCCTGTGAGCAACAATCCTCAGTCTCACAATGCACCATTCTCTAGAGTCACTGACTGCCAAGTGTTTCCTCCCCTTTTCAACATTCCAGATTATTGGACTGAAAGTTTAAGCGAGTGTAGCAAGACACTCAGCTTATCAGAGGCAGTAACAGAAACCACAAGCCTCACTACAAGCAACAGAAGAAATCATGTATTTGTACCACCTTAAAAACACACTCTTCGTTCCCTTTTTTTTTTCCATGTGCCACTACAGACTCACAAACCTCCTTCAGATTCCATGAGCTTTCTTCCAGATGCTTGTACAGTGAAAACCCTTACTCAGATATACACATGCACATGCATGTACACACACACACAATATATAGGATGGATAAAGATAAATACAAGATTTCTAATCATACAAATAGCAGAAACATATCGGGAAGTTTTCTGTGCATGACCTCTTTCACTTTATGGGAACTACTTCTACTATCAACACTTTGCCATACACCCAAACACTGCTGAATAATTTAAAAATCAAACAACATAACACAAAATAACCAACCAAAGAAAAAACATTTTAAAATCTCCCAAAGAAAACCAGAGCAGTTTTTACAGCAGCCCATATTCCCCCTCTCAGGTCTGCAGTTTTAGCTGCCTTCTTTATCTTCAACTTTTATTCTAAATAAATAATAAAATAATATTAGCTTGGACAGGTAGTAAGACAGATAATTAGATACGATATCACATATCAAACAGCCTCTATGCCTGCCCTCTCTCCATTATCCTTTATTACAATCACTGTTATCTCAGTTTTATCTAAACAAGGACTAAAACCCTTCAATTGCTTCAGTGTTATAACCACCCACACCATTAGAGCAGGTGTGGCAAGAGTATACTGAAATAAAAATAATAAACACCACAAACAAGATGTGTAGAGCCAGATACTCAAGACATTGTTCCATGGCCACAAACCAACAGCAAACTAAGTTCAATATAACTATTATTCATTAAGCTGCTCTGTAACTGTTCTTTTACAGTTTTCCATTTCTTTTTATGTTTGTTGCCATACCAACCCTTTCATGTCATCTTTTCATTCATGGCCTTTTTCAGTTCCATCACACACCTCCCCACCAGTTCCTTTGATACCAGATTGCCAGGTCCCTGCCTGGATGTATTTTCATTAGCTATATTCCTTGGGTTGCAGCTGACCCAAATTTTAACCATGCAGGGCACAAAACCAGCATTTTAAAAGGAAGAAGTTGCCACCATTCCTTAAATCAAACTGAAAAACCACTTTGTTCATTCTCCCCTTCCCCATAACTCCTATACATTGCAGCTCCAAAAGAAATGCCTTTAAAGACATGACCTATAACAGAAGGACCCCTATATTTGATCCTGCCCCGTGGCTTGCACTCAAGCCCCGCTTAAGCTGAATTCATCAAGATTCTGAAAGCTGCTTTGCAACCACCCTTCCACAAAGCAGTTTGCCAATGCCATTTAAAACAAATACCTTTGAAGGGCAAGTGGAACTGGTTTGCTCCCTAATCACTACAATAGCAGTACACACACAGATAAAAATGGGCCACTTGGCAGACAAATACCCCTTTCCGGCAAAATTCAGAAGGCTTAGCATTAATTTTTGGCAAATGACAACTAGCTCAAAACCCAATTTTCCCCATAAATGGCTTGACACACATAAGAGTGAAAAGAATGCTGGACATCTTAAAAGTAAGCAAAGCCTGCTTTATTTTAGGCACAGATCCATCCATGCAAACAGAATGCTCTGGACCAACAGTCATGTTTACTTCCTTCTGGACAATGTCTGGGGACATGTAATAGCATAGTCACAGCCCATATCCTGGAATTAACACAGTATTTTTACACCCACAGATGGAAACAATCTACACAGATACAGAAATAATTTAGCCACAATTAAGATTTACCACAATTAAGAGTGCAGGCCTCATTACAGGTCACTTCTGATACGCTTGACACAATACACTAATAAATCCTGTCCTGGGCACATGCTGTTTGCTGTTACACTGAGGTAGATCCAACTTGGTTGCTGTGATTTTAGGGTCACTGTTCCTTCACTTTTCCCTAGGAATGTGATCTCTGTCTGCTCCTGAGAATTAAGTTTTTGCAGCTAAAAGCCCAAAATAAAAATTAAAAAAAATTTTTTTAAGTAATTCTCATTTGCAAGGTAAAAAGTTTTAGGCTTTGGTGATGTATTTCAATCTAGAGTTGTATTTATACCCATTACATAATCTTTGTGTTACCACTGTTACCAAAAGGAAAGGGAGAAAGAATAAGAAGACAAGGAAAAAAAATTGTTTTTCTCTTCTGTTTATGCAGTGGGCCGTGCTTACAAGTTCATTGCATTGCATCCTCTGCATGGCTCAAAAGCCTTAAGTGTACTTTAATCACATGAATAATTCTGATAAACTCTGGATTAATGTTACTTCCCATTCATGTAGATCATTCACTCTGCAACAAGGACAATAGTATATTTAAATCAAAACAGAGAATGACCTCCAAGCACACAGACTAATATGAGATTCTGGCAGACACAAGTTTGAAGCATGTACTTAAGAAACAGAACTACTACAAGATGAAACCTTTATTTAGGTTTATGGCAAGTTTACACAAAAGCACAGGTCACTAGTGCCAAGTCACCTCATCAATGGTACCATATAGTGTTACTTGAGAAGACAAATCCCCCATATTCATACAGAATAACTCTACCTAGCAGTATTTAAAAAAAGGTAACACTAAAGCTCTTCACTGATCAAACCCAAACACTGGGCTTCAACTCTGAACACTACAAACACCTTTCCCAAGTCTGCAGAGCAGCTCTATTCTCTGTCACTTCAGCATTTGGAGCAGAAGAGACCAGCAAAGCTCAGCTCCCTCTGATGCACAGTTCTGCACAGGAATCAACAGAGCTCCCCACTGGTCTTGTACTCTGAATTAGAATATAAAGTATAAATGAAGGAGGTTATCAACTTGCAGCTAATTTTTTTTTGCATAGATTGTTATGCTACAATTGTTTTTATTGGAAGTTTTGACTTTCCAAAAGCACACCAAGTCCAAATTAGGAACTGGAAATTGATAAAGTGCTATGCCTCACAAACAAGTGCAGATTCCTTCGGACTTAAATACACCACTACTTAATGAAAAAGTCTTGAGAAAAATAGTAGCTCTTCCTCTTGCATTTAAGCATACACCCCTCTTCACTTTTAACTCTCAAAAAACTCAGGAAAGGGGACTGTTATCCCAGTTGTTTACTTTAGAGGAAAGAGAATAGGTGATCTACCCAAACTTACACTGCTTGTCAGGCATGAGGTAGGGAACAGAATCCCAATGCTCTCCATAGTACACTAATCCTTACAGCACACAGCCTATTCCTAAGAGTCCTCTAAAAACCCACCTCTATAGGTCAAAGACAAACAAGGCTTTAGAGCTGGTTTTCTGACCACCTAAACAATATATGACCATTAAATGTCATGCCAGCAGTGGCTTCTAGTCAGAACTTTTCTAAGAACTAGACACAACGTATAACTGTGCTGTACACCTGCTCTCCCTCAGGTATAAGACAGTATTTTGCTTATCACCCTTTGTGTACACCCGGACAGACTCCTGCACACCACACCCTGAGTCACTGTTACCAAGTCCTTAAGTGATACCCCCACAGGTGTCTCACACACACCCCATGTGCTGAGAACAATCCCTCTGTCACCACTGTGATCAGCAGGCAAACACCACAGCCACTGATCCCACTATTGATCCTGCAGGCATTCACGTCTGTAGAGACCTCATGGCTTCCAACCTTGCCCTGGAAGCTGGGGTTAGGTTCCAATTTAGCAACTTGCAACACATCCTAGTCTATTCATAGCCCCCGAACATACCAGTGCCCTGGCTGTGGGAGCTTTCATTTTTCTGCCAAATCCTTTCTGCAGGAGAGGAGCACAGGGAAAAAAAAAGACTACTTCTAGAAGACAAACTGCTTTCTGTGCTGCAGGGGAACACAGTCTATCAGAATCTACTGCTCCTGCATGACAGCTCTGCCACAGATAAGTTATTTCTGTGGGCTCCTGCTCCCCACACATCGGTACTTTTGATACTAGGGTAAATGAGAGTAAAGAGCTCTATATTTCTATATATAGCTAAACCTAACCTGCAAGCTCTCACACCTGATACAGAATCTATCATCTACAATTCTTTATGTTCTCTACGTATAGACTTTATGAAATCACATTCTGCATAATATAAATACATTGCCTTTACAAACTAGAAAAACCGAAGATTTTTGCAACTTACATGGCTGCCTTTAAAAATCTCCAAACTCCCACAGTGAATTCTCCTATGCTCCACAAGGCTTTGTTGTGCAAGGTAAAACTGTATCAGCTTACTCATTTCAGAAGGGATCTCTAAAGGAAACACTCAATCTATTTGCAGTTTACTGCCCAGTCATTCTCCCTTCCATCTTCTCCCTAATCCAAACTACTCTACTGATGAGCACTTTGACCATATCAAATTACAATGAGGATTTAATCCTTCCAAATGGCACAATCCAGACAGCAGGACAGCTGTCACATTTCAGAACAACCCTCAAGCCCTTTTATCGTTCACTTGTTCAGCAGACCCAGAAAAAAACAAGGCATGCAACTAGTTAAAAAGGAGACATGAATAGCAATGAAAGGGGCCACAAAGATTTAATCTACACTAAAAACTGGGATAAACTACAGAGTTTGCAAAACACAGTAGGAGAACTTTGTAAGTGGAACTTACCACCTGCACATCACAAAACAGCTCTAGGACCATACAGACCACGAGCCGATCATCTTTCCCAGTGTCTCCACATACAGAATCTACACAGTCTTTAAGATAAAGTCCCGTGCAGCTTCCAGAAAAAAACACCTGTTTTTAAACTGTGGATATGAATGCAGACTTGTTTAAGCAGAAATTGAAACTCGTGAAGTTCCTAAAAGACAGCTCTACAGACTGACATCTAAGTTTTTCAGAGCAAGTAATGTCACTTTCTGTGCTGTGAGAAGCACACAGAACATTTCAGAGACTAGATAGGTGGGAACTGAACATGCTTTATTTAGCTTTACACCTCTACCAACTGATACAAAAGCCATTAAAATGCTATTAAAGTCAAGTGCAGAAATACAACTGTGCAAAGAAAGGGTAAAACTCATGTTTTTCTTATTTCTTAAGTCTTTTTCACCATCTCAGATTGATTTAATTTTGCCTCTACTATATGGGGGAAGGAGAGGTGAGAGGAAAAAAACAAGTAGCATATAAAAAACTGAGTAGCTAAAGACAAAATTTGAAAGTGAAGAGAGGAACGTGTGTATAAAACAAGCTTTCACTGTTGGGTGAGAAAGCAGACAGCGATTGAACCCATGCCCTGAAACTACCGTGCTTCACTGCCAGCTTGCATTTTAGCTCCACATGCAAATAACTAATTTTCTTCTTCAGGTCCTGAAGGAGAGTAGGCACTCATAGCACAAGGCAGCACTTTTAGTGCTTTTATAAAACAAGCTGAAAGAGAAGCTGCTCTGTTTCAGAATATGCAGCTCCTTAAGGCAAAAAGCCTCCTCTTCCAGACTTCTTTCTTTAGCAGTTTTAGAGGGAGAAGACAAGAAGACCTACATCACAATGAAGATATGATTCCTAAGCACTGCTTCACACTCACTATCTCCATCCTAGGCTGGACTGTTCACTCAGCAGGACAGATTTAAGGAAAAAGAAAAATGCTCATTCATGCACCAAGCTAAGCCCCGAGATGCATTTGGCCACCTGGATCAAACAATTTATACCAGGCACACTGACACACAAGATGACAGATCTCAAGACACATGGCATCCCTTGCACCCTGGTTAAAACAATGAAGAAAAAACACATGCAGACAGGAAAAATCCACCAACCTCTACCTAAAAAAAAAAAAAAATCCCAACTCCATAAGCAATCCACTAGTTTTAATGTTAATTAAGAGAATAAATTAAGAAGCAGGAATTAATCTCCTGTCCCTTGTTCCCTCTCAGTTTCCAGAACAATAATACAGCCTGACAAATGGTGTGAAACAACAGACTACCACTTGCCTTTAAAAGGACTAGTGGAAGACTAGAAGCCAAAAAAAGTTCTGTTCTTGCTGCATGGATGCATTGAGCTATTATTAACTTGTGTTAACTATTACAAACGAATTAACCAGAGCTGCGCTGCACAGCAAAGAATTCCCCTCGGCAGGAATGACACATGGTGATCAGCACTTGGACAGTGAAGGTGTGAGGCAATTCTCCACATCTGGCCTTTTCTTCTACTGATCTCACTACTTCATTATTAAAAGGGAGACACTGTCAAAGCACAGCAGGTCACCCATTTTCTTCCCCATCTCGAGTAAGACTGCAGAATATAAAACTGCTTATTCTAAGCATATCTTATTCGAGGTCACTGCTAATTAATAGCAATAAAAAAAAATCTACAAAATACAAGAAAACCTCTCCTAATCTAAGAGCAAGAAGGTTCTTGCTTGCTCTAGCTAACTGGAGGTCCTGTGAACTGCAGCTAAACTCCTTCTGATAACATATGAATGTTCTTATTCCTTGATAGAGAAATGCAAAACTACCGATATACCCTCAGACACCAATCTGCACTCAGTCTGTAGAAAGAACAGTTTCTTAATCCCTTCTGAAGTCTTTTGTTGAGCTACTATTGACTTTAGTCACTACCCTTCTGCACCCAGAGTTAACACTCATTTTGTATATTCTCAGTTAATATACCTGAATCTCATAAAACAATCTAACTTAAAGAGAAGCAACTCAAAAAAAAACCCCAGAAATTGTTACGTTAATTATTTTTAGGAAAATGACACTTTCAGTTATTGAAAGAAAAGCTTTAATTTCCTTTAGTGACATTGACCACAAGGTTTGAATTTTCACTGCATGGAGGAGGATACAGAGAATCTCCCCAAATGCATTCCTCCTGCACAGGACATTACTTTGTTAGGCTATCAGAAATAGTGTTATTGCTTATTACATACTCCTGCAGAAATCAAAATGGTAGTAGCCATGAAAACAACATTATACAAACCAAACTTCCGTATTTATAGTTATTTACAGGTAGCCTGTTCCATGTCTGTTTAAAACTAAGTATCGCCTCATCAGCTCCTGTTCACATTGTTACAAAGACTGTACATGTCTGTTTGCCAATAAAAAGAAAGATTATTACCTCAGGCACTTTACTAGAGGCAAGGGGCTCACAGGGTGGGGGGTTTTTACCCCCATTTCAGCCACAAGCAAAGTTTAAAAAACAACCAACCGCTTTATTTTACATCCATCCCCAATGAAACGCACGGATCAGTCCCAGCCACAGGAGAGGAGCCCAGAGAGGAGCGAGGCTCCAAGCCGGAGCAGCCTGGAAAGCAGCACAGCACCAGGTTCTCGTGGTGTCCTTGGGCAAGGCGGAACGGTGGATTCCGTCCTTTTCCCTGATCACCCTTCGGCTGCACTCCCCGCTCAGCCCGCGCACCTGCCCGGGTGCGCTGAGGCGCCGGTGCCGCTCCCAGCCCGGCGCTGCCGAGCGCGAGGCTTCCTCGCGAGCAGGAGGCGGGACCCGGCCGGCCCCGCTCTCACCCCGACGGGACGCGGCCAAGGGCACAGAAAGGCCGCGGCCCCGGGCGCCTCCTGCCCGAGCGCACCCCCGCTGCCCCGCGGCGGCCATCGACCGCCGGTCCCCGCACACATTCCCCCGCGGGGAGCGCGCCCCGGCCCAGCGACCCCAGGTCTGAGGCGCCACACCGGGCACGGGCGTCCTCCCCGCGGCAGC
>VWYI01017737.1:0-14480 GCA_013399455.1 Anthoscopus minutus
TATAAAAATATATACGTGCTTCCTTTGTGCAGATACCTACATGAAAGAAGAGATAATGTGAAGACTTAAAATATATTTAACATATACTATCTACCTTGATTTCTCTGAAATGATACTTTCCTCAAAGAAGGTGATGAATATACAAACCTGAATAATTTAAGAATTTTTTTATACATAATTTAATACTACACTATGTGCCAAAAAGAATGCAGGATCCTTTCTACTGCCTTTTAACTCACAATGTACTGTCTGCATAGCAATTTTTTGGCAACCAATACATATAACTTATGATAAAGCTGACCTAAATCTATACAAATTCAGAGAATAGATCGATGCTTTTCTATTCAACACTACACTGGCTGGCTAATGAAATATAATGCAAACCAAACACCGTCTCCATGGTAATATATGGGTCAATTGTAAGAAATATGAAGCTAATTGCTGTATTTTCATGGATTATAATAAAAATAATGACCTGCAAGTCAGGATTTCCCTTGTTGTTTATAATAATCTGAGTTAAAGTGCTTGTGGCCGACAATGAACTGCTACACACATCTGCCTAGTGAATAAGTTCTGCTTAATTAAACTTCATTGAGGGAGCTGCTACATATTTTACCAGCTAAAACCAAAACCAAAACCACAAAAGAAAAGAAAAGCCAACTCACAAAGTGGGGATATATCTGTGTTGGCATTGCCTCCTTTAAGATTCATCTTCTGAGCTTGACTTGCAGGAACAGGCTTGTAGGATTGACCTGTGGCTCTGTACATAGCTTGAACCCAGAGTATTCTATCCTGCTCATCATCACTGGCAAATATCACGGTATCGCCTTCTTTAACAGCGTTGAAAAACATTCGACCACCCTGAAGACCTGAAGCAGCAAATAAGAAGGTAATCTTGATAAATACAAGTTCTAAATCACCATCAATGTTTATTACAGTATTGGTTTTACTCAGAGTATGTGTGTGTGTGGAAGGGGGTGTTAAAACATTTTGTAGGTATTTATGACAGAGATAAGATGAATCTAGAGCTGTAAGGATCCAATGGTAACACAGAGAAGTAATATTAGTTGAATAAATATAGAAATCACAGGAGAAAATTTACATGACTCTACATTAAATTCAGTTCCAACTTATTTCTTACTAATCTTCTCTCCGCCAAGTGCTATTTTGCACTTTTTTAAGCTTTTACCAGCTGGAAATCCCTGTCAACTTTATCTCTTACTGAACAGAGACAGCTGCATATCCTTTATGAGTGCTGCTCTTCCTTAGTCCTTTTTCTCATTCCAGTGTTTTTTTCTGAGAGCACACAATGAGAACAGGACACAAGAGTCAAGATGGCTCTGCTGGGGATATCTTTATGACAGAACTGTTTTGGTTTTCCAAATGTTTTCTGAGCATTGTTTGCCTTCTCAGTTGTTCTTAACATTGACACATTTCAATGATCAATCTTTAATGTCTCAGAAGTCTCTTAATTTTGTAACTCTCCACTGCACAGGTAGAATTGTTTATCTCTGCATGTGATTTTCCTCTTCCATTTTAATAGCAACTTGTGGAGATTTTTCTGATATCTCCAAATTTATTTTTATTACTATGAGCAACTTGTCTTACACAGGCACTGTCATAACTCGCCTTCATTTCTACATTATTTATGAATATACTTCACAATATACTGCCACATGTCACTACCATCAAAAAGAGAAAGGGGAAGGACTGACTAGAATTCACATTTTCTTCCTTGTAATATATATGGTTTTACAATGTTTCAGAAACTTTAGTGTAAAATTCATTTTTCATTAGTCTTACAACAAGCTTCTTTCTAAAAGCATGATTTTTCACACCAGAATGTCCTGGTGGAATAACTGCCAAAGAGCCTTTGGATTATTTGCTGCCAAGGAACCTTGGGACTTTTTGCTCCTATATCGAAAGAAGCAAATTGAAACAGCTATTTTACACAAATATATTGTGCTTCAGTATCCTACTTCAAAATCACGAAAAGTACCTGTGTGAGGAGCTGTGTAATCCACAGTGTATCCTTCTAGTTGCATCAGTTCCTGAGGCTCAGACTTCTTTTCTCTGTAACTGCACATTGCAAATGTATATTGGCTAACCTGAATAAGAAAGAACTTCTTAATTACTGAACTGTATTTCAGAACTGTATTACAAATGTACCATGGTTTAAATTAGCTTTCATTTGCACTGAATAAATAAATCCCCTTTTATTTCCCCTTTCCCAGAAGTATTTACAGTGTAAAATTTCTCCTGCTTTCCCTTTTCTGCCAAATGAAGGGAAAAAACCTCCAAACAAAATAACTCAAACACATCCCTCTGCAGTTTACTGAAATACATTTTGGACTGGTGCTTTATGAAAAAATGAAGGGAAGCCATTTAGATTCTGGTAGGGAAAATATTTACTATTATGTACTGACCAAATTAGTCAGTATACTTACTGTAAGAGGAGAAAAATAACTGTATTCCAAGAAATTGAGAAAACAAGAACTTTTATGTATAAAAGTGATGTTTGCAGAAGGAGCGGCCCAATTATCATGAAAATGGAAAAAGGAACATATAATCTGGCCAACTCTAGCTAATGATGGCAAGCATCAGAATCTTCAGTTTGATTTTACAGTCTCATTTCTGTGTTCTGACCCATCCCTGCACTGCTTGACTCACTAGATAATGTACTGTGTAGGCCAAGCTGCTTGCAGCTGGCATGGACATCAAGTACAATTATCAAAAAACTTATAAAGCAGTAAGTAGAGGATCTGTCATCAGGTGGTTTTTGACTCTGTAGACAGAATAGAAATTTATAAGGATAGGTGAGGAAAAGCTGACTGGAAAGATAAAGAAATGTAGTATCTAGGAGAAGAATAGCAATCACTTAAAAAAACCACGGTGTTCCCAGCTTTACATGAAGAGCTGTGAGCATTATAGAAGATGACCAGAAGAAAGAGCACATGACTTTCTGGACACTTGAAACTAAAGGGAACTGAATGTATATGCACCTCTGAAACTCTCATCTCCAAGGACTGTAGGATACCTGGCCGGCAGACTATTTTTAAACTATCTGTAAAATTATGATAGGATTAGATAGGTAAGGAGCTTATCTGAGATAAAATGGATCATTTTCATTTCAACTGCTGACTTCTCAGCTAACTTACCTATATTTATTGTTTTGGCTACAACTACAGAAATGATCCTTTTTGAAGTAATATTTAGACAGGTTATTTCAGCTTCATTCATATATTTGCTGGTGCTGTACATTTGCTCTTTGTAAAAGATTGATGCCTTTTGAAAATAAGGATGGAATTGTGATTATTATCTGGGTAATGTTCTAAAAATTTTTCATTATTTTATGTATTGGGGCTTTTTTTAAACAGGGCTATGCTATCTATGTGCATGCAGTGCATGGTGACTGAACATCCCCTGGCACAGCCTGTACAAGCATAAGGAACAAGTGTAACAGCTCTCTGTAAAATGGCCATCAGGCCTCAAATGCCAAACTGATGTCTCCAGACCACAGCAGGAGTCTACAGGGAAAAGAAAATAAACATAGCTCTTCTAGTTTTAATTATTTCTTCATTTAAGGGAAGACAGTTTTACAGGAGATAAGAATTTGAGAGACACTGTCAGGCAACTGAAACTGAATGTCAGCTTTCCACAACAATTTGTACATTTGCTTAAATGGGCACACCAAGACCACATAAACACAAAAGACAATCTAGTGTACCCCAAAATTCAGATTTCAGGCCAGAAAGAGACTACTACAAGCAGCCAGCCCATCCTCCAGCATGACGGGTGCAATAGAATTTCACCTCACTATTTGTGCCTTCAGCCCAGTTTTGCTTTCATTCATAGTATATTTTAGAAATTTACTGTATTTTGGCTTAAATATTTTAAGGTATCCCTGGGCTGATAGGGAAGAGCCTTGCAGACAGGGTCCAGCTGGAAGCAGGGAAACCAGCCTGGCACAGGCCAAGGATAGACTGGGATGTGGGAAACTGGAGACCAGACCTGCTGGGGCATTTTTGAGGCTGGGGATGATGGCCCCAAGAAGCTGAAATGGAAGTCTGGGCTGCGGACAGAGACAGCCAGGGCTGGTGGTCTCCTTTGGGAGAGGACCCTGACATGAGGCTCATCCCTATGCGACGCCCTCTGCTCTAGGCCTGGCAGCATCACCTCTGTCTCTGCTTGATATTTCCCTGGTTACTGTCCCACAACCATACTTGCCCTCGTGAACACGCATGGAGAGAGCTGCTGGCTAGTCACACAACTCTAAATCCTTTGCAATTAGCATTATATTTAATGAGAGCTTCCTCCTTTTATTTTCTTTGTAAACTGAATATATAATTTTAATTTTTGATACTTGGCACTGTAGTAAAAACACTTTTTTGTTTATTCCATTTGGTTGAATGAAATAAGCTGGCAAGGATCCATATTCATGTCTCACATTTTCATGTCAACAATTCCACATACCCACACTGTACAGACAATCTGAGTCATCAAAAGGGAAGCTAGTAAACACTAATCATGGAAATGCATAGGATGCCCATATTTTTCAGATTTCTTCAGCCACTGAATGAAGACAAACTTGAGTAAGATCTGGGCTATGCATCTTTATTCATTTTTAACCTTATCACTATAACATTATAATTGTAACGATGCTGACTTTATTTTATCAAACATATTGTAAATATGTTCTCTTATTTTAAAGAACAAACAGTCACGATCGTTGACTTCATCTTTTTGTTGAAAATCAGTAACTTTGAAGTTTTATCACCAAAGAAACAGACAGAAAAGTTCCAAAATTTTTTGGGGGGAAAGAAGTCTCAACAAAAAAAATAAATATAAAACTTGACTCATTTATTTACATTTGAAGTATCTTAAACCCTTTTCCTTATTGTCATCAGTGGCTGCTCTCAGTTACTACAAAGACAATCACCAGCACAGTCTGAAATAACACTTTCTAATATAGATCCATGACTAGGTTCAAGTGTATCAAGGTAAAGCTGTAATCAGCTTTGCCTAAGAATTCAGCAAATTAGTATAAATACTTTGTAGAATGATGAGTTATCAAAAGTCAGGACTATGTACAACACATTCTCAGAGGGAAACAAAACCACTTTGTCCTCTTGAATGGTAATCTTAACAGAATAAAAGGCCATCCTCTTCCTACAACTGCATTTACTTGAATTTTGCTATTTTCCAGATGTCCAAACACCTGACTACCAGCTGTTCTACCTGTTTTGTAACAAGGGGGAAACCCAACAACCTCGGCATTTATGACAGACAGATAGGTACAGAAAAGTGATTGTGACTTATGAGGAATGTCACTAAGGGATGTCCCCACGGGGCACAAAGACTCAGTTTAATGTGCTGGGAGGAAGTGTTACTGCACACCTGGCAGCTGATTCTGTGGTGTCTGCTACAGGCCATCACTGGGCAGCACACTCCAGGAGTTCAGCAGCAAGAATTAGCCTGCGTGATTTGTGTGTTTCGAAAAAAATTATCCATGAAACAAATGACTGACTTTTCAAACATTTGACCAGGTGAAATTAAAATGACAGAAGTGGATCTGCATTCCAATTACTGGAGGAAGATATCAGACAGTAAATTAAGTAAAACACATCAGATCCAGCTGAGGCTTTTTACCAACTGTTATGTCACTGTCTTTTTCTGTTTTAAATTAATAACCTTTTAGAGAAGTGACTAGATACAAAAGGATAAAAATCAAATAAGATGAAGAGGTTAAAATTTCCAGATACTGTAACCTTTCTATAACATTGAGCTGTTCTTTCAGAAACCACTAACAACTTGTAATAGGTGCAACAATAATGAAGGTGCACATTACTCACATCACACTCTGAAAAAATCAACATTATTCATCTAATGTCACAACTGAGTTAAATTTTCGAAGTGTGTGTAAACCATACTGGTAGCCTCTGTTCTAGCACTGAATTTCATGTCCTTGATATTTTACGACTGTAAACAGAAAGTTAATTTATAGAGGAAGACTTGTCAATGTGTCAATAGTATATCAATACAACAGACTGGTTCATTATTGAATGCTTATTTCACATGTATTGACTTCAGCTTATTGCAAGTGAAGGTATCACAGCAGGACTGTATAAATAAGTCAGAGCTGTCTGGACAGTAAATATTGATTTAACACTTTTTTATAGAGCTTTATTGAATTGATAGCTGTTTTAAAATGAAATAGATTACTAAATCCCATCACAGTAGGAAAATTCCTGTAATATTCTCCTTCAGTATTTCAATTTCAGCATAGAGAGTAGAAAATAGTTAAAATTAACTTGACTGGAATAAACCGGTCTCCCAGATGATGGTTCCATATTACACACACATAAAGACTATGTGTCTCTTAGATGTAGAATTTATAAATCAGGTGACACCTGTGGCTTAGAGGAAAAGAACAAGTTCATTCTTTCTGTGAAAGGAGTTACAAGTAGGATGAGTGTTAAAGAAATGCATGAAGGACAAGGGAGCGTGTAATCTTCCTGTTTTCCTTTGCAACTTGAAATTATTTTCTGCTCACACCCACGCCTTGACAGCTATGCTAAATAGAGATCTTCCCAACAAATATTAATAGTCACAAAATGTCCTCATCTCTTCACAAAGGACCTTGGTAAAATAAAATCAGAACCCAAATGAATTCTGTAGACTTTACAGGATCTCCTTCAAATGCTCTTGGCTTTTAACATTATAAAGAACTTGTTTGGTAATTTTTTTACAGCCTTTATGATTTTAATCACTTAGGAGTAGGAGAAGATCAGGTGAGTGTGACTGACATTGATAATCAGGCTTTCTGTAAAATAGTTTTAGAAGTTTTTGTCCTTAAAAAAGGCTCATTAACAGGCTTCAACCTTTGTATGATACTTATGGAGACTCAGACTTTAAGAGTTTTCTGTCAATAAAACAAAGGAGACAGAACAGCATTCTCTAAACTTACCATGAAGAACATCAAATATAATCTGAAGACAAACATCAACAGAAAACAATGACTTTTTTCTGAAGACTCCCTAAAATAATTAATTTCTCTGTTTTGACCACTCCAAATCGACTATTCTATTTATCTCAAGTCAATATTGCCATTCACTAGCATGTGAAAATACTAAGAGTTCTGGGATTGGACAAAAAGTTATAAAATATAAACCTAGCACATTTCTGTGGCCAAGAGCAACTACTACACCATACTTTCTGTAACAATCATATTATTTTACCCAATTTAATGTTGCAGGGAAGAAAAAAAAATAGCATTACTTAAAAAAAACAGAAAAAGTTATTAAGTATTGTTGCTTTAATTTCAATATTAGTTGAGATAGAATAAACAGTAAGTACAATGAATTTTTTGAAATATGACTATTTTAAATTGACTTCTGGTAAAAAGATGTCATCAGACTGTTGCAAGGTCACAAAAATTTCATACCGAAATTTCTAGGTTTCACTTGAAAAACTGCTCAGTGTAGGGACCCATTTATACTTATCAGCAAAACCGGGTAACATTTCTGTTTATTAGGTATGTAAGTTAAAAAAAAATAAGCTGGATGTCTCTGTGCTGCAAGCAAGAAGCTTGGAGTAGTAGTGCATGCATTGCCTGAAGATACTGATTTACAAACTACTCCAGAATGCATACATAATTTATAGCCCAAGATTTATTTTGTTGAAATTTCATGTCCAGCAACTAACCTGAACAAGGACGAAGTAGCGCTTTTTCCACCGCTTCCAAACCTTCTGCCCTAGAGCATACAAGTACCTGCAAAGGAAACAATAAAGGGAGTGATTTTCCATTAGTAAGAAGCATGACATTAGGACCAAACACAAATCTACGTATTAATTTACTCTATCTACTGAGCTGCCTCTTTAGTGCTGTCATAAGTAAAAAAGTGTTTTTTCTTCTATTTACTCATATCATAAAAATGCAAAAAGACATTCCTTTCCACTCAAGATAAAAATCCCATGTTTGCAAAGATTAGCTTGCTTATCACTTTTTATTTCACCAATTTAATCTGAAGAATACAAGAAGTAGCTTAAAGTAGAACACTTTTGACTACACAGAAATACAAAATGTTAAAAAACTTGACGTTCCCAACAGCTTTTATTATTTTTATTTTTTTATCCCTAAGTTTCTAGTTCCGAGTTTTTATTGTTTTTCCACATATTTGATAGTGTTTATTTAGTCTGTGAGAAGTCACTTCCAGAGATAGCATGATAAAACGCTCATATAATACAATTTCAGCAGATACACAAGATAAAATTTTTTTCAGAGAAAAGCAGAATCTAATTTCCCAAACAGAAGCACTTCACTACAAAGGCTCTTAGATTACAAAAACTTCTTGTCACTTTAGCAATTTCCAGGCTTTGAATCAGAGGATTTAATCAGGAGTATCAACCAGTGAGATGAGAAAACCACAGATGCTGATACTGTTTGGTGGTAGAGAGAGCACACGCATTACCCAAGAATTTGCAGAGAATTTTCTGGCATTATAGTGACATTTTTTCTGTCACTGTGGCTGTGTTGCACTGGTATTAACAAAGACAGCAAGAAGAAAAGGATAAGCTTTGAGATTACAAGCAAGAGCCCACGAGTGGTAAGGATCTGCTGCTTAAAACCTGGCAAGAGTGCAAAATATTACGTATGAGATGCCCCTTCTGGCTGGCCAGCTTCTGTCAAGGACATCTGGTACAGCTAGGCTGGTCAAAGGCAGAACAATTGCTCAGACCCATGAATGCTGGCTTCATAGGGCACTCCAGAGGATGCTGGTATATCCATTATGAAGTAGCTATAATAACTAGGATGGGAGATGGCTGACAGATGAACACGGGCCATGAGAACATAGTCTGCTGCCCTCTACTCACTTCTGTGGCTTTGCTGCCCTGTAGTTTGAACTTCAGTCAAAAAAACAGAGCAATGAACCAACATTTTATGTGAAATGAGTAAGCAAGATAAAGGCAAAACCTTTTTTATACCTGTCCTGGGTGTGCTCTCAAGAGCGTTTTCTCCTATGCTGGGCATCACCAAGGACAAATTTACATCTAAAATAAATGTTCAGCATACTGCTTATTAGTTGTTAGATTATGTAGTGGATCCCTTACTATTATGACACCAGTGTTTGTCCTTCTTCAACTTCTGCTTAACCTGTACTGAAGGTCTACCTTACTTGGTTACTCTGCTTTTAATTTGTATGAGAGGGAAGAAAAATTGGCTTTGTGTACACAATTACGAGATGACGTGACCTTCCTTGAATATCCAGATCTTGCCAGATTTTTAACTTCTTAATTCTGTGACTATTATAAATTCAATGAAAAGAAAGGCGTAAAGGTTATGTCAGAAAGGGTACAAAAAAAGGACCTGCTAGGGTTTATTCTAAGATTTATAATATTTTGCAACTAAGGAAGCATTTACCTTATAGACTTATGGTCACACATTCCCCCACAAAATACAAACTGATTTCCTTTTCATACATGCTTCAGTGAACTTGTTTTCCCAAAATCACAAAACATTTCTATTGCCATGCTAATCTCTTTAGTACTGGCAGAGTAAAGAGGGTGGAGGGGAAATAAATGATGAATTTCACATCGCCTCAAAGCTTAATGACTTGAGGGAGAAAATAAAGAAGTCACAAGTAGCCTTTGGTCTCTCAGTCCTAAGACTGCTCTGTTCTTCACAGTGATTCTGCCACTGCATCCCCCTGCATTCTCTGGAGTATCATTAAGGTTTTTTTGATATATGTCCAAAGGCAACTGCCCCATTCTGAAACTGTATTTTAAAAATACTGTTGAAAATACACAGTTCTCCAAAGCTACAGTACAAAGATATCATGACCATGTTCCCAGCCTCTTAGCATGTCTTAAACGACTGTAAAGAAGCCATAGATTATTAACAAAGGCTTCTTGCCTCTTGCACATCAGAAAATGAGTAACCCAACCTTAGAAACTATGCTAATTCTTTCTTATTATAACTGATCACACTGCAGAAACGTGCTTTTGAAATAAGAGGTATTAAAAGAATGTTTGTTATCAGAGAAAAGCTGATGTTTTTATATTACTTGCCTGCCTTTTAAATTACTCTTCATGTAAGATATGCCACCTATAGTTCTGCAGTACAGGCAGAAATAAGATACAGTGAATTCAGAAGTATAAAATAATAAAGCACACAAAAGAAATTAAATAGCAATATGCACATTTATTCCTCCTATAAATCATTTCCAACTAGGGTACTAAATAAGAGCTTCCTTGGGAAACAAAGGAGTAGAACATTAGCTACCTAACTTTAAAATTCACAGATCTTATATAAGGTAACAAAGAAAATAATATTCATGACAAAGCTGGGGTTTAGTACAGAAATGCAAAATCTTATGTTGTCTGGTTTTACAAATCACTATAAACACAGTTACAATTTTATTAATCCCTCTTCCAGTGCCATCTCTAATGGTATCACTTAGTAACATCTAGGATCTGTAGAAACTGCAGTTGATGTCTGGAACAGAAAAAATCTACAACAGCCAGTCTTTGCAATTAAATGACACTTGACTTTCACAACTGGAGCAGAAAATTATTAGGTTAACCGATTCAGAAGTGAGCTAAATCTTAGAGCTAAGTTGAAGAATGTTTTATTTTTAAGATGGGCAATTGCATAACTTTTCACGCGTTTCAGGTAAACGCCACTACTGCAAACCAGAACAAGAATCTCACAGTCACAAACTCACAGAGTTGCAGCCTGCTGTTTCTCTCCCCATAAGTGTATCTCCATTCACCCAGAAGCCACAGCCACTCTCTCCATTCAAAATAATGTACACAAAATGCACAGCATCAGTTGCTCAGGCTATTTTAATCATCCTCAGCAGCAACAAGAAACAGAACAGCTATTCCTTCTAACACTGTACCTTTAGGCAAAAGATTATGTGCAATACAAATAAGAAACTGATAATCAGAATATGCCAGTTCCATATTTCTAACCACTAACCACACCATTTGCTTCTATTTTTCTTGCTCTAATTTGTGTTCCGAAATCAGGATAATCCAAAATAATTCTTGCATTATTAAAGTTCAGCCAGATACAGAAAAGGAAGACACTGAAATACTTCCCTTGTATCTGAACATTGTAACAGTAATTGCTTAGATTTGTTTTGACTTCTTTTTAAGATCATGTTTTGAAAACGTTTAATAAATATTCTGACAAGGAGGAAAGGCTGGTGTTTTCATGTATATTGAAACACATATAGATGACAGACTTCTGTAAAAATATGTAATAAATGAAGTATGTACACATAACATCTATGTCTGTACATATCCACTTTAGAAAGTATATTCATAGTTAGTATGCATATGTGGTTGCCTTCTTCAGTTTTCTTATATTACATAATTTCCAGTAACTTAAGACTAATATGTACAATAAGAATAATAATACACCCGCTTTTACTAATTACATAGAAAACAGGACCTTGACTAAATATGGTGAGGCATTAGGTGTCACCCCAATGTGAAGACTTTCTAACGTATTTTGTAGTAACATGAAAATGCAACCAAATGTACAAATCATGCAATCACTTTTCTGAGACTTTTTCTTTTAAAAACAGTTCTGGAATGTTGTTTTCTTCAGTACTATTTAATAGTGCTTTCATTCTCTTCACTCACTCCCAAATGAAAAAATAAAAATTGGATTTGTATGAAGTCACAGAATTACATGATTATACCTCATAATGCTACAACATGGTATAAAAAACTCCCATTAAATATTTCAAGTTAGTTTTCCTGGGAAATAAATACAATAACAAGAAATTACATTTTCAATACAAAACACAGAAACATCCAAATAAAAATACTTTATTCATCATCTCATGTCAGTCAGTATTATCATCATTCCCAGAAAAAGAACAAATAACATGAATAAACATTTTCTTTAAAAAGTCTGGGCATAACCATGCTGTAATTACATAAAGTTTGAACATCTCTCCAAATGCATTTCTCAAAGTGCTACCAAAATGCAAAACTATGTTGCTAAATATTATAGTTTAGTTTCAGCTATGTGATGACATACACAGGAAGGAAGATGGCAGCTTATTTGCTGTAAGTCCTCACCTCACAGTGAGAGTGCAGGGTTCCACTTTTTGATGAAAAAAATCAGCACTAATGAATAGCTGAAAAAGCATAATTGTGTGTGGAATACCAGAGCTATTCACTGAGGGAGAAATGAGAATGGACTTACTCCTTCTACAGAGATCATTTTTAGACCAGCCTTTTTATTCTAAGGAATGAAGCAATCTATCTACATCTTGAATGATAAATTCTCTACTTGTAAAAGGCTTCATTTATCACAAACAATGAAAAAAATATGGAAAGAAAAATCAATACGTGTAGCAGTTTAGTCCAGCAAAGGCCTTTCTTAAAGAGAAACCTCAGTCAAGGTTGAAAGAGCAATTAATGCAGTCTCAAAAATCTGGGCCACTCTGATAGAGTTCGGTTAACATGTGGCAGAAGTAATCATCCACTTGTGAAAATGATTTTCAGTTCATTCTCAAACACCTTTCAGACACTCATGATCCCATTTAACTGACAACAATACAGGCTATCTGTGGGCATCATTGCATTCGCTGAGAGAGCCAATGGGGACCAAATGCCCACAGGCACTTTCAGTCATCCCTGAGCCTTGCATAAAAGGAATCTTCCTTGCACTGCATTCTTCCTTTTATTTAACCCTGCAAGATTAAGACATTTTTTTGTTTTCAGTTGAGGACGAGGAGAAAACTGATTCAAGACAACAATATGACCCGGGTCATAAGAAAACTAGCTGTAAACATTCTCAGATTAATTTTAGTACTTTCTGAGCTCTTGAGAAAGAGAAGTAAATAAGCCTTCAACAGATGGAATGAAAAAAAAATCAGCCTAAACCACTGTAATTATGCCTGCTAAGGATAAAGAAATGTTGAAGAATGTCCAGTAATAAAAACATCACAGCCACAGAAAACAGTTCCATTTACTCCAATAAACAAGATACTCATTGTACGAACAGGAAAAAATGTGTGGCTTTTTTCTCTGCTAAACACTTTTCACTTACAGTATAAATGGTTTAAGAATGCTGGATGATTTGATATCCCTAGATTCTTTAACAGTGATATCTTACTGCACTCTGGAGCGCTTCACCAATTGTGAATATGCATGTTGGTACCTGCGAAGTAAGAACAATGGCAACTTGAGAATTAGTAATCTAATTTAAGAAACCTATTTGGCATGTAAATGTGAGGGTTTGTTAAGACAGAAAAACATCCTTTAACCTTGAAAGAATTCCAGGAAATAAAATAATTAAATCCTTCAGATGCAACATAAACGTAGAAAGCACTCTAATTCTAATTAGATTCTAATGTAATCTAATTACAATGCAAACAGGTAATGCAGCACTACTACAAAACAGCTGGTGCTGAGGAGCTGACATCCCCTCCCTGTGCTTTTTGAGGCAGTTTACCTTGGACTAGCTCTAAACTGAACCCATTGACAAAACAGCTACCAGTGTTTTGCAGTATATATGGGTATGCTCCTGAAGGTGATCTCTTTGTTTAATTTAATCTAAAAAGATAATAGTGTGTGACCAAGAAAGCACAGAAAGCAGGAGCTATGAGACTGGTTTTTAAAGTGAAAACCTAGATTTAAATTCTGATGTTGAAAAAATTTAAATCACAGTGCTCTCCCTTGAACGTTCACTTTGGCTATGGAAACAGTTCTTAACACTGACAGACCTTACAGAACTTTCAAGCATCTTGAGCACCCAAAAGCAGCCAGGTGTCCAGCCTAAACATCTCTCCATGTAACTGGAAGCACATGGCACAGCAATCAGATAGAAAAAACTGATGACCTTTTTTCCAGCCAAGTAGGGATATTATTTGTGATGTGGAAAGCCTAAATTGCTGAGAACTTGTTTGCATGAAAAATTTACTTTTGTTTCTAGGTCATACACAACCACTGATGGAAACAATCAAAAGGTATTGAAAACTAAGGTGGTAGAGGATAGCAAGAGCAGTGAGCTCCTTCAGGAATGATACTTGACTTTGATTATCTCTGACTGGTTATATACTTCTTTTCTTTGCCATTTTTATATTGATCTAATTTTAATTTTGTAAAGAATACAGACTTCAGCAGAGTGATTTTTTTTGTAATAAAACATGCTACAAGAATTAGATACATACACTTTCATTCTAAAGACAGTAAATTCTAAGTATTTTTATAACATTTCTTGTCATTATCATGAGTAAGTATTTTAAAGTGCTAATGAATTAGTATATGGTATATCTAACCTAGCAAAGGCAGGAGAAGGCATGTTAAACTTGGTATCCTTATTTGTGATTTGAAATGAAGGACAGAAATTATGATAATGAATGAGTCTAGCACTTTCCTTTAATTTGTGCACACAGAAGGTGTTTATCCAGAATGATATGATGTTTTCAAACTATTTTTTAAAATTCTTGATAGCT